>CABHPH010155463.1:0-26355 GCA_902168325.1 Peromyscus nudipes | reverse complement strand
ATAATATTAGCAGGAAGAAAGAACCCAAATAGACAAGAATGAAATGGACATACTGTGGGATGTTCACACTATGAATTTAACTCAACAATAAAAAACACTTAGAGATTTGTAGAAAAGGCAGGTAGGAGAGAGACAGAAACAGTGGGGGAGGAGAAGAATAATCAGAAGGCATCATATACAAGTATGAAACTATCAAAGAACATATTAAATAAAAACTATAATGAAGACAGGATTTTAGAACACAAAAATTCTCAAAACACAGCCATAACAGGAACAAAATTAATACACTGTATGTTGATGAAAGAATCAAGATATGCAGGAAAAAGGAATGTTGTGGAAAATCCACAAAGATGCTCTGTGGGGTAGAAATAAGAACACCATGGGCCTCTGAAGGTGGAGTGCTGACCTAGAAGCAGTTCTATTTCTAGAGTTAGTTTCTATGGAGCACTGTGACAGATACCACAACATGGTTTAGGTGACAGGAACCCATTCCATGTGGTGACGATGGGGGCCCTGATGTTAAACTGGAGCAGAGTGCACTTCTGAATTCCTGGGACAGTCCTTCCTTCCTTCTCTGGGCTGCTGGTGGCCCCAAGCATTTCCTGGTTGTGTAACTAGTCTCTGACTTAGTCTTCTCCTGGCTGGCTGCTCCAATACCTCCATGCCTTTATTCTGCCTCCTGTAGATACTCTCCTGCATTTATAATCTCTCACATAATAGGGTTATTTTTCATATCCCTCACATCTGCCATGACCTTATTTTCAACTAAGGTCACATTCTAAAGCCCTAGGTGGACACGAATTTAGCAGGGAATAGCAGCCCACTATAAGGTTTTATTATTATTCTCTATCTGCAGGGGATTTACTATACAGCTGTATATTTACAAAGTTCATATGACTATATAAGTATAGCATATACTTTTGCATCCTAATTAATGTGCATGATTCATATGTAAATTATAAGACAAATTAAAAGGCTATACAAAAACTTTATGATACAATTACTTAAGATCCCATCTCCTTTCAAGATTCTAGGAATTAGATGTTCACCTGTATGATATTCTTACCTTACTTTCTGTATAACTTTTCCTTTTATTGAAAATAGCTTTTATTCTCACATAACATATCCTGATTATGGTTTTCCCTCTCTCTACTCCCCAGTTTTTATATATGATAACATAGGCTCTCATTATAAATCCCTGGCTGGCCTGGAACTCACACATTCACCTGCCTCTACCTCCTAAGTGCTAGGATTAAAAGGGTATGCCATCAAGCCTGGCTTTTCTATGCCTTTTAAATAAACAACAGAAATATTCTATTTAGGAGATAAAGTGGGGATAAGATTAGATGTAGAAATAGAACCTAAAATTCCATATATCCTCATAAAGTTTGTCATTTCTAATTAAAAAAAACTGTAATTTAAAAAAAATACAAAGGATTCTCTGTACCCATGGTATAAAATTTGGAAACAACATAATCTGGTATTGAATCTTTACCCTTGAGTATGTTCCTTTTTGCTGAACATACAATCTTTACTGCAGTACTATGGAACACATATTCATATGGGCAGATACACAACACAGAGCACTGTACCCAGTGTACCCCAGACCACTCCTTTATGTTGAATGACACATGTTCCAATACATTAATAACTGTGGCAGATCTGTACAGGTTTTAGTCCCATAAGATTCCCTCCTAGCAACTGGGCTCCCAGACATCTGTCCCAAGGACATTCTTTTTGTTTACAAAACTACGTATTTCAAATAATTTTCAACTTACAGCCTTAATTCTGTAAATCTGGTATTATAGGGACCAATCACAGGTTGGGTGAAAAAATCAATTCATCT
Source organism: Peromyscus nudipes (assembly GCA_902168325.1). Taxonomy (NCBI): domain Eukaryota; kingdom Metazoa; phylum Chordata; class Mammalia; order Rodentia; family Cricetidae; genus Peromyscus; species Peromyscus nudipes. The sequence goes on along the minus strand of CABHPH010155463.1, from coordinate 24,509 downwards.
GAAAAACTCTTTAGCTGTAAGTAATAAAATTGGCTGAAGGCTTTTCTAGATGTTCTTCCGTGTTCATACAAATACATTCAATATATGATTCATAATTTTTCATAAATGTGATATTACATATGATGGGCCATAATGTTTCCCTTTAGGTAAAAAGCTGTATAAGCTTCCCAAAGCAATCATCCAGATCAGCATCTGTAATACTATTTCCTGGAAGCAGTTTTACCTGCTGCCTCTACTTAACACAAACTTCACTCTCAGTTATCTTCAAGAATACTCCTTCTGAAGACCACAATCATTTCTACCCTTCTACTTAAAACCTCCTTTGTAGTTTCTGAACTTTGATGGACTTAAACAATGAACAGAATTAGGGAACACTTCTCTCTGTCCAGATCTTACATATCTTTATAACCTCCACATGAGGAATTCTCCTGAAGCAAAAGTAATGTTGAGCCACATCCAATCAACATGCTCTCTTTACCTTTTCTAACTCCAAAAGCTTGGGTTGCAAAGGCTGTCTTCCTTCTCTTACTTCTGTGATAATCTTACAACCTCTGCTACACATATATTCTACTCTTCATTCTTATGAGTTCCATTAATCTCTTCACTTGGGCCTTTATTATTTCTCTTTTGAACACTTATGGAGCCCAACTATGGGCTGATTTTTTCTTCGTTCACTCTGTATTATATTGTTAAGTAACTTTTACCACTTATATAAACTCTATAGTATTTCTGCTGGAAATTATTATTTCTTTTCATAAAGCAGTTCCATATAGCTTCTCTACATTCCCAGTTACCTTTGGAAAAGGATTTGTTCTAATATTGTTCTTGGTGTCCTGAGCAAGTATGAGTTTTGGCAAACGTTGATCTAGTTGAACATTTCCATGTCATAAAGAAAAACTATGGGGGTAATAGAGTCCAGATAGCTGGGGAACAGAAAGAGAAATGGAATGTAGATGCTGCCGTGGCATAGAAAAATTGGCTGGGAAAAGCCAGCTGTCTCATTTTCAGAGTGGCCCTAGAACGGTATCCACCTATAGCACAGCACCCTGTGGACTGGCATTTAAGAACGCTTGTGTGCACAGCTAGGAGACTAAAGCAGGAACAGGAGTTGCTGGCAGAGGCCGCCTCCAGAGCCCAGCACAAAGTCCTCTGCAACCGGTGGAGGGAGTGTGCTGCCTATCTTCTGCTGTTGGGAGGTAATTACAGATTCATAAAAGGTTATTCAGGTCTCAAAGCTCGCTTTGAAGACAAGAGAATTTGAAAGGTTTGTCCTCATGGAAGAATGTTTCAGGAGGTTTTCTAACCCGCAGTGATCACAACTCAAGGGAAGCTACACTTGCTTTGAGTTCAAAGGTCAAACCAAGCGCACTTTCTCATCACAAATCATACTCCATGGTAAGAAGTACAGAGGAAAGGAATTACAGCACCAAGGGAATCAACACAAATTAAAGGCTTTTTTGTTTTGTTTTGTGTTTATGTATCAGGAGGCTACTTTCATCTTGACCACAAGGATTTCAGAGTCAACAAATTGTGTCCTGCATTTATTTTTTTAAAAGGTATTCTTAAAACTGTTAGGACACATTGCTTCGGTTACTTGAACCTTGACAGACTTAAACAATAAAAATGAATTAGGGAATCCTGACCATAGTCTATATCATCGCTATCTTTGTAACCTGACCAAGAAGGAATTCTCTTAAAGCAGGAGTGATGTGCCACACCCAACCCTAAGTGCTCTGTTAACAGTTCTTTCAGTCTTGCTCAGTACCAAAGGATAAGAGCAAAAGTCAGTTCTGCAAGTTGAAGCTTCTTGTCCAATCCTCAAATAGATTTTCAGTTTAATTGCCCTTCATTCCATGTCAGTTATCCCTGTAGATTTCTCTGCATTATAAATCAACACCTCAGGAACAATTCAACCAGAACATTTCCACCTATTCTATATGGTAACTATCCTAACTCTGTATCCAAACACGGGCAAAACAGATACTTAGACACGACTATTTTATCAAGGTCATAAGTCAAACGGCTCTGCCTATTGCTGTGAGATTTAATTCAAGTGTGCAGGTGGATAAACAGTTCTTAATTCCCAGCTTTGATGACCATGTTTATTTGTTTTTTTTCTGTAAGCTTCAACTTCTCCAACCTCGAAGCCTGCTGAGATCCAGAGCCTCATACTTCCAACCAAAACATGTGTCCAAATCTAGACCCACCCAAGGCTGGAAAGATAAAACACATCGCATGGAACATGGAGAACACTGGAAAAGGCAATGGTGATTCTGCACGAGGCCAAACACATCTTGGTATACTTGGACCAGGGAGCAACACCACATTCCTAGTACTACATGAGAAAAGGCAACAGAGTTAGACCTTGTTCATAGTTCCATCTAGCCTATTGAGTTCTTTTGAAATTGCAAACTAAGTCTGGCCTTTTTTATTAATCTTGATCATGTGTTAAATATAACTAGCTATCCATATTTTCATCTCATATGTAGGTGTTGAGTAGCCATCTGTTTCCAATATACTCCTGACACTTTTTTAAAATGCTCCCCTATTTCTGGAGTTAGCCCCTGCCAAACAAGAGGAGGTCTAAATTCCTTCTAGGTAAAGGCACCCATTCTTGACAAAGAGGAGGACATCTCTTTAGAAAAAGAGGGGACTCAACAACAGCCTGTTGGCACTTCAACCTCATGTCTTATTTGCTGATTAAATAATATTATCAGCTATGCAAATTTTTAAACCGAACAGTCAATGTGACTTTATTAATGCAATTAAGCATAAAATTGCTAATGTGCATACCCAGTCACAAATTCAAGGTGTATCTTAAAAATAAATCTGTGGCCCCAACAATTTGCATGAAACCCAATACAACCTAATTTGTGCACATGAGCTTGACAACAGCGTTATGAAAAGCCAGCAGCTGTGGAGAGCACCACATAGCAGCTCAAGGAAGTAGCAAGACCATGAGTCACCTCAGATTTGATTTAAATAAATACTTCCTATCTGGATACTTTGCTATTTTACATGAGACTCAGTATTTTCAAAAAATTTCACCATAAAACATGGAATGCAATAATACAGAAACAAATTTTCATACTGGATGTTTACATTAGAATCACATAAGCCTATGTTTAAAATAGTTGAAATCTGAAATGTATTAAAATTTAGATATACACTACTAAATGCCATCCATTATCATTTTAGAAGATAAAATAAACATAAATTTAATATAGAAGAAATTGAATAATCAAGGGTAAAAATCTTGTGCAAAAACTTCCAAGATTTTTGAACTTCTACAACAGTGGTTCTCAGCCTCTGTTGTGGTGACCTCAACCATACAATTATTTTGTTGCTACTTCATAACTGTAATTTTGCTACTGTTATGAATCATAATGTAAAGAAATATCTGATATGAAGGATATCTGATATGTGACCCTAGTGAGTCATTCATCCTGGGAGTCTCGACTCACAGATTGAGGACCACTTCTCTAGAGGTAAACAATATTTTCTCAGGATTTCTGTTTCTTTCTCACCACAAGTCCTTCAACAATATCTTTTAAAATAAGGCTTACACCCGATGGGTCCCAGTGCTAAGTGGAGAAGTGGACACAATCCACTAACTCCAACTGATAACCACTAACAAAGGAAAAACAAGATTTCTCTAACGGAATCTCACTGGGTACACAAACCACACTTAAGGGCAGGCCCCATACCCAGCAGTAAATGGTCAACACAAAATGAAATCAGTGGTATTTTTGGAGGGTTTTTGTTCTGTTTTGTTTTGGTTTTCTCATAATAGTTTATCTGAACTTTTTTAAAAATTTTTATTTATTTATTTTTAGCCTTAACAAGTCTTTTGCTTATATATTGTGGTTTCTGGTTTTTATGAGATTCCTATGTATGAAAATGTGTGTGTCTATTCATCTATATGTATTTCTTTTGCTTTTCTTTGGCTCCTTTTTGTTTATTTGCTTGTTTGTTTTGCCCTATTCTAGTTTTTTGGTTTTCTTTTATCTTTTTTATTTAATTATTTTTGATGCCTGCTTATTTTCTAATGAGAGAAAAAATAAGGGGTGTATATTTATTTGGGCTGGTGGGGAGGTAGCAAAGATCTGGGAGGAGTCAGGGGAAGAGAAAACTGTAATCAGAATAAATTGTATGAAAAAAGTCCACTTCCAATACAATAAATAAATAAAGGAAAAACAAGCCAACAACAAAAAGAGTTAAATAAAATAACGTTTACAAAGCTGTGACTTCACACCCAAGTATTAGCTTTGAGAAATCAATGTCCATTGGTAAGTCAGAAATGGTATTGTTTGATAAGTCTATTTTATCTACTTAAACTATGCCAGTTATTAATTAAAGCTTGCATTGTGCTTATCTCTAGAAGTATTCATTCAGAAAATAGTATTTCTGAAATGTATAAGCCCTTAAAATATAGAACTTTTTATAGAAATGAATGCTGTTTCTATTTTTTGTTTGTTTTGATTTTAGCTTTTTGAGATCACCTCACTCTATAGCCTAGGCTTGACACCTGACTCTATCTCCGTAAGTGCTAAGTTACAGGCATTGCTACCACACCCTTCTCAGAAACCAATATTCTTAATTACAGCAGGATTAAAGGCCTTAAATTATATCATTTTGCTTCTAACAAAATATATGTCACTGTAGAAAAATTTAACACTAGAAGAAGGTAGATTTTAAATTATGAAAGGATTTAAGAGTTACATATCTACTTAAACACATGAAGTGCTAATATCTTCCAAAACATAAATTACTCCAATTATAAGCCCCTAATCACTCTCCAGCACCAGCACTATTCCAGCTATAAGCTTCATAAATTGGCACTGCAGGAGAACATTTACGACCATGATTAACTATGTCCACAGGACTGTTCATCGCAGAAGATGTTTTTTATACACCTCTGGGAAACAGAAGGTCTTCAGGAAGCATGTGTTACTAATGCTTCAGTGCAAGTCAGCTAAGATGTCCCAGAGAAGCTCAGAGCACTCAGGAACTGAAAGTCTAGGGAAGATAGTGGGGCAAATTGAAGATGCTGTCTTACATGGCTCTGTTTAAGGGTAGAACAGACCTGCCAGAATGTGGTTAACACAGTCTCCTTCTAACTTTACAACTAACAGACTTCATTAACATTCAGGACAAGCTCCAAGACTAGAAGAGATGGAAAGACTATGCTAACCTTTGTCAGAGCATAAGTAACTTTGGTCCAATCCATTCCAACTTAAGAAACAGCAACATTCCTTCGATGTATTTAAAAAAATAATAAAACAACCTGAAGCAAAGGAGAGCAGCCTATATTGTGTCAGGAGCCCCAGAAATGCAAACAAGCATCCAAAAAAAAACCCTTGGTTGACAACACACAGTACTTCAAGTACTTCATCTGTACCAATTAGATCCTGATCCTCAAGAATCAAAATTTCAGAGAAGCTGAAATAAGTGCTTTGGTGTGACAGATTTATGCACTCATGAACTCAGCACCACTCATTTATATTGCAGCTTCCCCAGAATAAAGACCAAAATTAGTATGTATGTACTCAACTGAAGCAAATAGGATTTACAAATGGAAGTGTCCATAAACAGAAGAACAGGTAAATAAAACACGGTATAAACACAACATAAAAAAAATAAAATTGTGCCATTTGTTTTAAAATGTATGCAGCTGGAGATCATATTAAGCAAAAATAAAACCAAATGCAAAAATATAAATATTACATATTTCTCTCATTTGTGGGTCCTGGAATTCGTCTATAGATATATAAAGACATTTTGTGTGCATACACATACACATTCACAACAGTTAGTGCTGGGGGATTTCTTTCCGTATGCTGTGAACATATGTAGTTCCCATTGGTTAACAAATAACCTGCTCTGGTCTATGGCAAGGAAGCTTAGAGGCAGGTGGGAAATCCAAGGAAAGAGAAAGGAAGGAGAAAGATGGAGTCTAGAGAGGCACCAGCCTGATGCCCAAGGAACAACATGCCAGCAGACTGATAAGCCATAGAACTTGTGGCAAAACACAGATTAATAGAAATGGATTAATTTAAGATATAAGAGCTAGCTAGCAAGAGGCTTGCCATAGGCCATACAGTTAGTAAATAATTATTAAGCCTCTGAGTGATTATTTTATAAGCGGCTGAGGGACCATGAGGCCAGTCAGGACTGGAGAAAACTTTCGACTACAAGTTAGTTTTAATTGCCAACTTGACACAACCTAGAATCACCTGGAAAGACACAGTCATTGTAGCATTATCTGCATTGGGTGGCACTGCGGGCATGTCCATTTAAGATTGCCTTATTTAAGTTAACCAATGAATCAAGACCCAGCTCACTGCAGGCAGTACCATTCCCTAGACAGGGTAATCTGAGCTCTAAAGCAGTGCAAACATTGAGCTGAGCAAACACTGAGTAAGCAAGCAAGCAAGTGAGCATATATGGATTCATTATTCTCGGCTCTTGGCTGTGGATGTGATGTGATGTGACTAGCTTTTTGAAGTTCCTATCTTAACTTCCCCACCATGATGGACTGTGTTCTAGAATTGCAAACCGAAATAAACCCTTTTCTCTTTTCTCTCCTAAGTTGCCTTTTATTGGGATATTTTATCATAGCAATAGAAGTGAAATTGAGGGGGTGTACCAAAGGAAGGGACTGGAAGGAGGTGACCATGACAGGAATACATGATATACTTGAAAGGAAATGTCTGTATGAAACCCAACACTGTATAATGAATACAAGCCAATAAAATAAATCAAGAAGAAATACTTCAGAAACATTTTTCATGAAGTTAATATCAAAATTCAAGTTAAAAGACAAGACATGAGGGGACAGCCATCCATAGAGCACAATAAAACCGCTCAATTCAATATTTACAGTACCCACAAATATTTAAGTATCTTCTGTAACTAAAACTCAATTTAGGAGTCCAAGCCTTAAGAAGCTTTATTCTTCTTTGCTACCTTACACAAAAGCTGTCTGCATATCCATACACTGGATGTTAATTCTTATACATAATGAAAAATGTACCACGAAGGATAAGAACACACTTACTCCAAACTAAACTATTAAAGCTTGCACATACACACACACACACACACACACACACACACACAATGAAAAAGGAAAAACAGGCCACCAACATCATAATCTCTTCAGCTGTGAATACCCATAGCATTAATTATTAAGTAAAGAAACATAAAGGCTGGGTTGGTGCTGCTCATTTTTTCAAAGAAGAAGTCTGGAAACTGGTCCTTTCCAAAACAAAGGAAGAATCCTATTGCATGCTTTATAAAATAAGCCACCTGCTGGAACCCACAAGAAAAAAAAAATAATTTATTCCATGAAACTGTTCTAATGCCAAAAGAGAATCGTAAAGTTAGAATGCGTGTGACCCTCTAAGCCATAGTTAGAAACTGCTGTGTTGTACAAATTACTCATGCTTAAACTTGGCTTAGGCTTTAACAAAACACTTAAAAGACCCATGACAAAATATAGACACAATGTCGTGCTCATGGTAACCCCAACATGAGCAGATCTAAATATATACATTGATGAAGATTGTGAAACCACCACTTTCACATGGTTCCATGTTTATACAAGGAGATCATCCAATTATTTAAATAGAAAAAAATGCTCACAAACCCAAATTTGTATTCCATAAAATACTTAAATACTTCTTACAGCAACACTATGTGAAAACAGTTTTTGCATTCTTCCTAAGCACTGCAACATATGTGTCCATGTCTTGCCCATAACAATTGCCATATAATATGCAAAAGCTTCCCTTCTACCTAGGCCAAGATTAAATTAATTTGAAGAGGAGGAAGAGGATAACACAGAGTCTATTCAACAACTCTATACACACCACCTACTTTCTAGAAAACACAATATTTGTCACCTCCTGCTCACACCATCTTAACTTTTAGAGCAATAAAAGGAAAGCAAATTAAAAGGCCTATTTGATGTCAAACATAAAACCCACAAAAAGAAAGCAACTATAGACTCCCTGTGATCTAGAGGTGGAAAATTCCACAGGTCTCACCACTGGGTTTTTTTTTTTTTAAGTAAGAATGAATACACCCCTGTTAGCTCTATTGTAAAATTTTGAGCTTTAATGAAAAACACTAACTCTTAAGTTTGACAAAGATTAATGCAATAGTTAAGACTTTCAGCTTTTTATACTATAGTGTTTCCCTGTGCATCTACATTGTGTGGTCATCACTGGCAATAATCACCTGTGAATGCAAGCATCAGATGGATTCACTACTAAATCTCCAGACTTAAAACGATCTTGTTCCCAATTTTTTAAACACAAAGTGGCCTACATTTACTATTTATGAGAGCATTTTAATATGCTTTAATTGGTGGATATCCTAACTTCACAGTAATCCATACCAGGGACCCAAAATGAAATCTAACTACTCTAACATGATTCTGTAAATTCAGATCAAGAAAAAGAAGAAAGACAAGACAGAGGGGCAAAAGTAAAGAAACATCACTGGAGAACATGCTACACAACAGACAGGCCACATGCTCTACTTTTTGAAGACAATGCTTATCATTCTGAACCTCTAGGCACAAATCTGGGTGAATAAAAAGATTAAGAAACCTTCCTGAGGTCATAGAGCTTGAATCTAGCCCTCACCTTTTACTTCAAAAGCCATGGCTTTTGTTTCCCTACTAAGCAAAATGTATACAGCATCTAGAAAGAAAATGCATTAAAACATCATGAAAACTGTTAAAATGACTCCCACCAACACTTCCAAATAAAACTGCTATTACATCAAAGAGCATAATTAGGGAAACTGAGTTACAGGTTTCTTCTGGCAGAAGTTAAAGAGAAATCTCCAAAACTATAAATGAGAAGTCTTTAACTGTTCGGTCAAACAGCAAAAGGCCAGCACTTTTTAAGCAAGGAGCTCCACTTGACAAGTTCAAAGAAAACAAAAATCACCCTCAAACCATGCAATTTCCTGCAAATGGGCCACTCTCTTCACTGTCTTTGAAGACAGAGCCCATCCTGGCTAAGGGGCCTTTGAAGTCACACAGAAAACATACCTATGTAATTAAAAAGCCTCAGAACCCATTCAAATGACCCAAACTGGACTTTAAGGATGCACCAAAGAGGAAGTGTAGACAGAACAGACTTAGGAGTAACTTGCTCAGTGACCAGACTTGCCTCTACTCTCTCCAACCTTGGAACAAAAAAGTAGCCCATATACACATTAATGAAAAACTGTTAAATATTTGATAACTCTCAAAAAGTATTCCTATACATGAATTTGAATAGGCATATGTAATAATACAAATACACAAGACTGCATAAATGTACAGCCAAACATTCATAAGCTTTTTTCTGAATCATTTACATACTTGCAAACATCAGGTCCTTTTTCAGGTTTTCAGGATTCAATATGTATTTTCAAAAGCATTTGTCTTCAGACTTCTTTGATGTATCATGTTCTAATCCACTGTCATTATTAATTATTCTAATAATGTCCCTTATAGTCCTTCATATCATTTTTTCCAAGTTAGAATCTCATCTTACATCATATATTGCATCAGGTTTTCCTATTTCTTTCAATCTCTAATCTGATAAAGCCCTTTCATGAGTATCATATTTTTATTTATTATATTTTTATTAATAAAAACAATTTTTAAATTTAACTGTATTTTGATCATATTTTCCCCTCCCCTAAATCCTTCCACATCCTATTTCCCTTCCCTACCCATCCATCTTTAAGTTTTTCCTCAAAAAAAAAAAAAACAAACAAAAACCCAATATAACAACCAAACACAGAAAACAAAACACGAAGGAAGGGAGGAAGGAAGGGAGGAAGGGAGGAAGGAAGGAAGGAAGGAAGGAAGGAAGGAAGGAAGGAAGGAAGGAAGAAAGGAAGGCAACAACAACAACAAAAACTCCACACCAAACTGTAACTAAATAAAAGCACACACTACTCAACTACCCCTGAACATGAGGACTGTCCTGGAGTGGTGTCACTCTACCGGAGAAAACTGATTTCCCCCTCCCAGCTGGTATAGATGACAGTTCTGTCTTGACACTAATGGCTAGATTTTCACTCATTCATACATTAATTTTTGAAATAAGATAAAACAAAAACTATCATATCAAAGTTGGAAAGACAAACCAACATAAGGAAAAGAGCCCAAGAGAAGGCACAAGAGTCAGAGACCCACCTGTTCACACACTCAGGAATCCCATAAAAACACTAAACTGGAAACCAAAATATAAATACAGAGGACCTGGTGCAGACCTGTGCAGGCCCTGTGCATGCTGCCTCAGTCTCTGAGAGTTTCTATGAGCTTTGCTCATGTTGATTTAGAGGGCCTTGTTATCTTGAGTACCACACTTTCTAAGAGTTATTTGCAAGTTTTCCTTTGGGCATATTTTTTGTTCCCCAATGGGTCCTGTACTAGGGAGAAAGGATGAAGTGGTGTCCTGTCCTCTTCTGTGTGTCATGTCAAATGGCACATGATGATCTGGATTACATGGTTTGTGATACTACCTTTTGTAGCTTGAGCATTTTCTCTCCGGGTCCCGCCAATTCCCAGCAGTCCCTTAGCCCACTTATAAAATAAACAAAACAGATGCTTATATTATTTAAACTGCTTGGCCATTAGCTCAGGCCTATCATTGTCTAGCTCTTACTCTTATATTTAGCCCATTTCTATTAATCTATACCTTGCCACGTGGCTCGTGGCTTACCAGCATCTTCACATGTTGTTTGTCATGGCGGCTGGCAGGGTCTCTCTCTCCCCCAGTCTTCTTGTTTCCCAGAATTCTCTTCTCTGCTTGTCCTGCCTATACTTCCTGCCTATCTACCGGCCAATCAGCATTTTATTTATACAGAGCAATATCCACAGCAACCTTTGATCAGTTGGTTAAGCTCATGGCAACTAGGCTTCCTTCTGTAATTAGTAAGTATTTCTGGAAAAGCAGGAAAACAACTGTAAAAAATTGTTGTTCAAAAAATTCATTGTTTGAGAATTCCATATATGATTATATGTCTTTTTTGGGGTTTTTTTTTTTTGGTTTTTCGAGACAGGGTTTCTCTGTGTAGCTTTGCGCCTTTCCTGGAGCTCACTTGGTAGCCCAGGCTGGCCTCGAACTCACAGAGATCCACCTGGCTCTGCCTCCCGAGTACTGGGATTAAAGGCATGCGCCACCAATGCCCGGCTAATGGTTATATGTTTTGATCACATCTCTACCTAACTCCCTCCTCTCCAACTCTTCCTACGCCCCTTCCACCACCTTTCACGCTCAACTTGGTATACCCTGCTAAACTCACTGAGCCCATCTAGTGCCACCAGTAAATACATGCAAGAGTGTCAAGCCATCTACTGAAACATGAGTAGCCTATCAGGGCCACATCCAAAGATGACAGACTCTCCCTCCCCCAGAATCCTCATCATTACAAAATTTCCCTACACTGGATAATTCTTATCTCAGAGAAGCAGTATTGTGACAGGTATCACACATTACTTGGAACCACTCTTTTAAGATAGAGGAAGTTTTTCCAGATACTATCTATTTACCATCTGGTTTTCCTTATCAACAGGGAGGCATGGGTAATATCCAGCTGACTGATCCCTTATTATTGTCTTCATTTAGCAGACAAACTACCCTCCTGGGGGTTGGTTCTAATATAGAATGTATATGCACCTTGATGTAGAGAAGAAGGAAGTCTAACTCATCTTGGAGGTAACGTGAGGTGGGTCTTCAGGAAGCAAGAGTTTGCCAATTAGATATGAACTTCCAGGAAAAGAGGAAATCATCCACATAACATCTGTAGATGATTGGATGCACAAGAATTCAGGAAACAACAACACAAGTTCAGTGTGTCTGATAAACCCTGGCCTATGTAACACATCATTTATCTTTCAGATTTTCTAATAACTGGAAAATAAAAGGGATTGGCAACTTTAATACAAGGGGAAAGAGTTGATGATATGGAATCACAATGCTATCAGAAGAAATTTAGGAAGAAAATAGAGAAACTGTGATCCTAAAAGTATAAACTCTGGCAGGAAGGCATCCACAGGCCCACGATGACCAGTGGGTGGCCAGTGCTGGGCAGGTAAGTCCCATTATGATGAGCAAATATGTGGTGAAGTAATGGGAGAGAAAAAGAAGCAGAATGGTTCATGTGCTGTGGAAAGAGGTAAACAGAAGAAATGAAGGTGGTGAGGAGGAGGCGGATGAGGGAGGTCTGCTTTACACCTGGGGCCATGGTGAAGGTGGTAAAGAGCAGGCTGTTTGCCACCAGGGGCTATGGTGATGTCCAGGCTCAGGCTGCTGCCAATGGCCATGTCAGGGTCTGTGGTCCCACCACAACCAGGTTCTGTGAGGACATCCATAGCCCATGTTACCACTAAGGGCCACAAGGATGCCCAGTGTCTGGGCTGTCACCTATGACCATGTAGGTGTCCAAGGGCCACCACCAGAGCCACAATGATCTGGGTGGCCTGTGCTTCCACATGGGCCATGGTGTCATCCAGGCCTGAGCTGCTGCTGAGGGCCGTGTTTTGGTCCATGGCCCTACAGTGGTCTTGGTCCATGGCCAGTGTCTGTGTTAACATCCTTGGCCCATGTTGCCACCAAAAGCAACACAGAAGCTCGGGGTCTGAGCCACAACCATTGGTGTCTGAGGGCCATGCTGCTGCTGGATCCATGCTGGTCTGGGTGGCCTGTGCTACCACCCAGGGCCCTGGTGTTTTCCAGGCCTGGACTGCTGCCAAGAGTCATGTCTGGGTCCATGGCCCTACATAGTCAGGATATGAGTTGATGCCTGTGCTTCCTGTTGAAACTGAAGGCCATGTAGTTGCCTATGGTCTCATCAGCCACCCGGGTCCATGTCGGTGCCCCAGGGCCATACAGATATGAGTGGTACATGCTACTACCCGGTGCCATGGTGACATCCAAGCCAGGGCTGAAGCTGGAGGCCATGTCTGGGTCTGTGGCCCTACTGCAGCCAAGGTCTATGTTAATGTCTGTGGCCCATATTGCCACTAGGGCCCACACAGAGACCCAGGGTCCAGGCTACAACCTGTGGCCTTGTGGGATTCTGGGGGCTACAATGCAGCCGGAGTCATACAGATCTGGGTGGCCTGTGCTGTCACCTGGGTTCAAGGGGTCAACCAGGTTGGGCTGCTGCCAAGGGCCATGTCTGGGTCTGTGTTCCTGTAGTGGCCAGAGTCTGGGTAGACATCCATGACTCCTCTTGCCACCAAGGGCCATGCGGATGCCCAGAGTCAGGTCAGTCACCCGAGTCCATGAGTCCATGTTGGTGTCCAAGGACCATGCTGCAGTGGGAGGCCATACAAATCTAAGTGGCCTGCACTGCTACCCAATGCCATGGTAACATCCATGGCAGAGGTACAGGTGAGAGACATGTCTGGTTCCATGGTCCTACTGCAGTCAGGGTCTGTGTTGATGTCTGAGGCTCCTGCTACCATCGCAGGCCACGAGGGGCCACGTTGGTGTCAGAGGGCCACACTGCCACTGGGACTGTGCCGATCTGAGTAGTCTGCACTGCAAACTGGGACAATGGTAACATCCAGACCCGCTGCTGCCAAGGACCAATCAAGGCTAGGATCTGTGTTGAAGTCTGAGCCCCATGCTGCCACCAAAGGTCACACAGAAGCCTGGGGTTAGGATCGAAACCTGTGGCCTTGTTCGTGTCTGGGGGGTCATGCTGCTGTCAGAGCCATCCTGATCTGAGTGGTCAGTACTTCCACTCAGAGCTAGGATGTCATCTGGGCCTGAGCTACTGCTGAGGGCCATGTCTGAGTCAGTGTTCCAGCTGCAGCTGGGGTCTGTGTTGATGACTGTGGCCCGTGTCACCATGTGTGATGAAATCAGAGGGCCATGTTGAGCCAGTCCTGCCCATCACTGGCCCTGGGAAATCGGGCCCTGCATCTCATTGGACACTGAAGCAAAAGAGCTGGCCCTGACTCTCACCACAGGTGAGGAAGAACTGCTCCCGAGCGTATGAGAGGAGGGGAGCTGGCTCTACCCATTCACCTGGGGTGAGTAGCCCCAGTAGCCTGGTCTGATCAGCTCTGCTACCACAGAGGCCCACAGCAGGGCCTTGAATTGGCCCACCCTAACATCCACCCCATCTAGGACCTGCTGGAATTCATGAAGGGTCTGGTCCTATGGAAAGATACCCACAGGATCTCCATGACAGGGGTGGCCTCGGGATATTCCAGAGGAGTTCTGGTGATGATCCAGTGATAATGGTGGACCAGAAACCAGAGGCATGAACCAGATCAGTGATACATTGCAATAAGCATTTGCTAGTAAAGCTGATTGGACAAATGGGTACACTATGTGACACATGGCTCCCAATGCTACCAGGACAAATGAAGAGGTGTTGGAGAGGCAGGAAAGATAGAGAAGAGGAGGTTGTTTTGTTTTGTTTTGCTCTTGTTTTCTGTTTGCTTGCTTACTTTGTTTTGATATTTTGTAAATTTTCTTTTGGAGGGCACTGCAGCGGTGAGGAAAGGATGTGGAGGGTCTGGGAGGTGAGCAGAATTAGGACACATGCTGTGAAATTCCCAAAGAATCAATAAAGAAATTATGTTTAAAAAAAAGTATAAACTCAAAAGGTCATGAACTATAATTGTAAAGCTCAAGAAGGCGGGTTTGTATGTATAGCTAAAGTTTCCAAATTAGAATAGGAATTAGAATATTTACAAAATGTGAAACAACATAAAGGAAGAAAGTAACGATCTTCTAGAGAGTGCAACATAGTTGGTAGGAAGTTCTCTGATGAACTCAAACATTTGAATGAACAAATGCAAAAGAATATACTCAGGAGGAGAAAATTTATAGAAAAATCCTAAAACAAATGCAGGCCAAGAGGGAGGATCCCTGAGGCTTATGAGAAATTTTATGGTAAATTTACCAAAAATAAAAGTTAAATCCCCCTATTAAGGTGTAATGTGCTATTGGAAAAAGACAAAAATATTATAGTTTATCAATTTCCTAAAAATAAAGGGCTTTGAAGTGCAATGCAAGTGGAAAATCAGATAGATATATAGATAGATGGATATAGATATAGATATCCACAATACTATTGTTAGACTTCTGGCATGGAACAAGGATGAAATGCTAATATTCCATCTGCCTTCCCATACCCTGTTATCCCTGAAATGCTGTATGCCCCACCTTGCCAAAAACTAACTAAAGGGCATGCATTGCTTTGACTTGTTTATTTTTATTTGAAATAGTTCTTCCCCTCTTCATTGTCCTGATGTTGACATTTTTACAGTCTAGACCAATTATCTTCTGAAATGCTTTAAAAGCTAATACTGACATGAAGAGTACTATTTTGTAGTCATTAACCAAAGTAACTTATTATAATGCTGGTGGATGGAAGGGGTATGTGTGTATGTATGTGGGGGGGGAGGGCATCTGTGTCTGTCTGTGTATGTCTGTGCCTGTATGTATGAGTAAATTTACCCAAGAGATTATCTAGTAATTCTAATGATATAAGCTGTCTTTACAGTGGAGTGATTTGGCCAAATCTGCATTAACTAAGTAATCAAACTTAGCATCACCAAAAATGGGACAAACAATATTTGCACCACCCCTACCACCCAGTGTGATGTAATTAGGTGTCCACCTCTGCATAGGAGTCTTGTCAACAGACACGTGCAAGTATTTTGTAATCACTGTCTCCAAACTGCATTTCAGGGATGCAGAATCTGGCATGATGGAAACCTTTTTCTTACTCTTTATTCTTTTTTACTCTCGTAGTGCCCTGCCAACAACAGATTCTCAAAAGGAGTGTACCAAATGGTGAGAAAAAGGCAGTCAACACAGATTAAAATGAGTTTGGTTTTTGTCCAATACAAGGCAAAATCTTTATACTGATCCACACAGGCAAGTGTGTATGCACATACACACGTACCCATAGCAATAAGTGGAATTAGCTGCTTTCTGGGGAAATAGGTTCATTAACATGTTGCATGGACTGTTGGGCTACCACAAAGCCCCATTTTTGTTTTACTTGTACCATATAGAAATACATTCAACAGAAATTCTCAATTGCTTGATCATTCTCAAAGATTCAAATGGCATGCCTACATTCCTGCTTAAGTTATCAGTCAGAGCAGAGTAGCAATGACCTTGTATACAAATTCATCTATTTAACACAGAATCCATCTCTATCTGTTATGCTTGAGGCCAACCTCCCCCACAGAACTAAACAGCTGTCTGGCCTCTGAGGAGTACTGTCCGTATGGACAAGACACCACAGTTCATGCTGTCATCAACAACCTTTCACCGACATTCAACTCAGTCAGTCGCAAGGATGTCTGAGTCATCTTATAAACCACTGCAAATGTCCTCAGTGTGAATTAAATGTTAATCCATAACATACTTCTTTTTAACTGGAACTTACTAGAACTGGCATAAAAAGAACAGATGTTATCACATAAATAATATTAATAAAAACCAAATTAGTTTCACATATGAAACTATTATAAACACATGTAAATGTTTCTTAATTTCATAGCAATGTCAAAGAAATATACTATGTACAATGTTTGCAAATTTTTAAGTCTTATTTTCATAGAGTAAAAGTTTCTTGATATGCTTTGTGACAAAGTCATAAAAATGAAAGAAAGGTAAATCCACAAAAAGAAAAGCAACCAATTGGAAATGTTCCATCATACAACAAATAATAATTTTTTTGTATAAAGAATATTTGAAACTCTTCTAGCACAAAGACCTTCTAGAAAAGTTAAAAGATACAAATAAGCTCTTGGAAAGGTACACATGGAAATGTATTGAACTTTACTAGTGACAAAAGATGAGTCATCTGCATCCTACATTGAGGCTTAGAATATTGATTATCTTTTAAAAAAAATATTGGGTTGGGTACTGAGGCCAAAGAATCAAAACTTTTAGGCCAAACTGGATAACACAGTGATACTATCTAGTTTTTTTAAGTAAACATTTACCCTATCTGTCTCCATTATCAACCTTTAACCATGGGTGGGAGTAGAGAATAGAGAAGGTAACAGATGGAGGGATAACTAAGACTTATGAACAAGCCATATCAAAACCTACCTTCTTAGAAACTCCCTAAAATATATGCATATAAATATATAAAACATTAGTTTTCATGTAATTACCCTACAATGATGGGACAATCCCCCAAAACCTGCCTGGTGGGATATGCCTACTGTTGCAATAGCAGCATGAATGTTAGGGGAGAAACCAACCACTTGATGATTGAGTGTAAGGCCCACTCCATGAGATGGAACTTACACCTGGCATTGTTAATGGAGCCAACAACCTGTGGACAGACAGGTGGATAAGCCTTGGGAGAGAACCTGGTACTATTAACCTGCTAAAGTGACATGGAATCAAAATCACTACTAATGACATATTCCTATGCTCACAGATCAGTTTATCTCTCAACCCTCATCAGAGAAGCTTCTGCTCACAGTAGATATCAACTGACACAGAGACAATCAACTGGCCCCTATGAAGAGAACTCGGAGAATGTGGAGCGCTCAATGCTAAATGGGACAGTCATCACATGTCTCCCCACAAGACTCTGGGATCTTCATGGAGAAGGGGACGGAAAAATTGTAAGAGCTTGAAGTGATGAATATCTTTAGGAAACACTTTTTCAAACACAACAGGCAAATAGCACATATGAATGCTTAGGAGTTGTAACACTATGTACAAGGCCTATACAAGATCAAGCCATACAAAATCCTGGCATGAGAGGAGGGGGTGGGTGTTAATGGGCATGAAATCATACCGCTAACTGAGGAGCTATTGGCATCTGATAGTTTCTGGGAGAGGAAGAGTCAGTTGTCTTTAACTATGTGATCCCTTGTATGCTGACCACACTCCAGAGAAAACTCTACTGCCAAGGGTAGTTGGGCAACATGAACTGGACTTTAAAAAAAAAAAAAAAGCCCAAGTTGGGTGCACAGGTGAGAATGGAGAGTAGAATCTGGAAGTAGTGGGGATGAATATACTTACAAGAGACTGTATGAAATTCTCAAAGAACTAATAAAAATATTTTTTTAAATAAAAAAGTAAATTTAAGAAAGGGGCATTTCAAATATCGATCCTGGTAATATAAACTGGTATAAATCTTCTAGAACAGAACTTGGCAATATTGAACTTTCTGCCTAACCCAGTAATATTACTTCTAAGAATCTAACTGAAAAAAATAATTAATTGGGTAAATGCACAAATAAAGTTAGCTTAGATTATAGAATCCTTTTAAGTCATCAGGGTAATTAACAATATTATACATCAATAAAATATTTTACATCTAATAGCTACTGATATTGACTACAAATAGTCACTGATTGATTATACATAGAAGTATTAATATGTGCAGAAAGCTTTTTATGTAAAAGATTCAGAGAACAGATTATAAAATAGCATAGTATTCCTATTTCTCGTTACTTAAAAAAAGCATATATATCACGTATGATGTGATGTTTTGGAGTATTAACTGAGAGGGTATTTTTTTCCTTTTACTTCATTTTCAGCCCTTAGTCTTTTCTACACTCAAATACACAAGTGGAATTCGTTGGCTCGGGGAAGATTGCTCAAAGAAAGTAATACAGATGCTTAAATTTTGAGTTTCCAAACAGTATTTTAAATCTTGGAACAGGCAAAACTCTGTTCTTTCCTTTAATTTTATTGAATTGTAAGACACTTGGCTTTGAGTATTAAAACCAGAAACTCAAGACTCAGAACAATAAATGTTCTCATAGGTAAACATAGAAGGCTATCTATTAGAGCAAATTACCTACTTTGGCAAGATAAAGATGTTGCAGAAAAGAGCTGGAAAGAGGGGTTGAGTAGGTCCTTCTGAGGGGACACAGGTTCTCACCTTATGGAAATGGTAAAGAAAAAAAAAAAGTAATCCCTAACCTGCTGATCAGTTTGAGAACCTGAAAACAGAAGACACACAGTAGTAGCACCCACCAGCGGTGCTTGTTCTTCTAAGATTGAAATTGACAACTGGAGAGAGAGCAGAGGGAGACCCCAGGGTGGAGAGGACTTGAGATGGCCTCTCTAGCCTGAAGCAGTACAGACGGCCATTAATAATGTGTCTGTAACGAACTGAGAGAGCAAAGACAAGAGCTCCCATTGATATATGTCATGCCATGCAAGGACACGCACTAGGTAAGGAAGAGGACAGATGAGCATGAAAACCCTCTCAGGAGAAGGTAGCATCACCGGACACTGGCCCTCTCTGGCCTTTCCTTCCCAAACATGAAGTAAAGCTTCGTGTAAAAGTGGGAGGGAGAGGGGAAGGGCAAGGGTCACCCAGGAATGACATGGGAAAACATTTATTATCACAATTTACCATAATTAATTTTCCACTAAGAATGAGGCCCTTGGGATAGAAACCAAATTTAAGTATAAAAAATAATAATAACAAAGTGACTGTACCACTGAGCAAGGCCATTTCATAGAAAAGTTATGCCTTTTACATATATGTGGGGAAATAAATACCTTGTAATAATGTCAATAATGTTAATGCAAGGCCATGAAATACATTGTTTGTTGTTGTTATCATAACATTTTGGTCAACAAAACCAGTCATCTTTTCAAAAAAAGTTGCTAATTATTCTGTCAAAATACTTTAAAGAAATTCAGGAATTATTATATTTAAAAAATAATTTTGATAGCAAAGTACACAGATCAGTTCTCTCCATTTCTAAGTCCCAGATATATGTTGTCTACTGTTTCAAGTACAGAACTAATTGAAAACAAAATAGAAAAAAAAAAGTTTCACATAAATCTGTGATTTCCCCAAAAGAACAAAGGAGGGCACGTGCAGTTTGATCCACATGGACTGATTCCAAGTGGCAAGAAATAGCTGTGAAGGGAAGTGGTACTGTCTCTTTAAAGATGTAAAATCCTAATTTTCTTAAAATACACAGGAACCCAAAGACCTTAATAAACTTAATTACAATTCCCTCCAAGTAGAACCTTCATAAGCCTTAAATCCCTTTGCTCATTTTTACTGCCAGCAATTAGACTAAGTACACAGAGCTGAACCCTGCGTGTTTAACAGTATCAAACAGTTGTGTCATTTAGGCCTTCATTTCCTATTTTTTTTTCAATACAATGAAAATACTTATGGAGAGAAAGAGATGGGCAAAGGAGAGAGGGAGAGAAAGCATCAGATTCGGAATAAGTAGAAATACACTTATAAACTAATTCAATATTCAAATAAGCACTATTTAGCTCTTATTCACATAATCTGTTTTCATTATTCCTCCACCCTTCAGATAACATGTGGAGTGGGAAATCTGAAACCAAGATTGATTGTATAAACTGTGGTGCTACATTAGCAAGGGATTCTTTAAAGTCCTGCTATGCAAAGTGTGGTCCTTGGCCCTGCAGCACCAACGTCATCCAAAAGCTACATCTTGAGCCTTATCTTCCATTTGATTGAAGAATATTACCGACTAGATTGCAACACACTGCTTTAAGGCATGCATACTAAATGTTTTAAATTTACTCCCCACCTCGCAGTCCAAAAAAGAACAGGTAAAAGAAGTCATAGTGCTTGAGAAGCCTAAAATTACCTTTGTAGTTCTCTGTACATAAAACAAACCAAAACAAAAACAAAAACCTGAGTCATAATAATTGAAGGAGAGATTTTCTACTTCATAATCTGAAAACAGAAATTGAATCTAGAGTTATATGCAAGAGAAATTCAAAGTTCTGTTCCTTGAGATAATTAATAGACCCTACTCAATCTCCAACATGAGAAACACCTAGATGACTTAATACTACTGTAGTCAAGTATGGCCTATGTAATAAATAAATCTTCCTCACAAAAAGAAGAGAAATGAACTCTGAGGGTACACTAAAGGAGAATAAACACTAGGAAATATAAAAGTTAAGGTTCTCAGGTTTTTATTCATCAAAACTTACAACTCTCATTTTGGAATTTACTCTAAATTTACAGTCTGTCCATATCTGGCCCAGATCTGAGCTTAATGGTCCATCTACATTGGATCAGACTTCACAAGCTTCTCCATCCTGGATTCTGATGATGTCTCTAAGGCATATGATGTGAGCAACAGGGCTGTTCTTTGCTGTCAACCTCAAAAGGTTAGGAGAATGCCCAAACATCCTTCCTTCTAACACCCCATTATGAGTCTTCACAGAGTTAAATAATTTTTGAGGCTATTTGTATTTTTCACACCTACTTCCTCTCAAGTAACCAGTTCTATAACTTTATGACCTATTTGGGAAGGTGATTTTTTGTCTTAGTCTAGGGCTGACTACATTGTGGAATACGGCATTGTGCACATCACCTACAGCACCAAACTGTCAAGATGAAGTGATCGCATCTCTCCACAACACTCTGTGTCTACTCAGGTCTCTCTTGCCCCACTTTCTACTCTATGAACACATACCTCCTATCCTAACCATTTTTAAATCTTTCTTCTACCTTCCTGACTTGTGTTATACATCCTTCTGGGGCATTATCTGTTTACTATGCCTATTTTATTTGCTTTAAGATCATCAAATATTCTGTATTAAATTTTAAAAATCATTTCTAGAGCCCAGGGCCTCCTAATCCTGAAAGCCAGTTGTCTGACATCAACACCAGTGACTCCAACACACTAGAAACATAACTGAACTAAACTTACAATTTGCTTTGTCGTCTTCTGCTTTCACTGGCTTCAAGCTTTGCTTTCACACATTCCTGTTCACTGTGGGTAACACAAGTGTGTCTGCCTCTGCACATTTGAGGAAGGTCCAACAGTTTACCCACTGCCTAGACTTCTACATCTTAGCAGAGATTACTGGTACTTGTAGCCAACACACTCTAACTTAAAGCTAATTTATCCTTTTAAATATGCCCAAATTCCTCCATGTTTTCTCTAAAGAAAATTACGAAGCCTCTCAGTCCTGAGACAGTTCGTGAGCCAGAATTAGAGCAGCATAATGCATCCTGCAAAATCCATAATAACAACTTTGTTTTAAATATAAAATTCTATCACTTTTGTGATATAAATTGATTCAATTGGCCAGATATTTATAACATCGAAGCATGACTAGGCTTATGAAGCAAATCCTTATCATTACTCTCCACAGCAATTTTATATAATTTTACAATGTGTTAATTGTATATAATATTTAGTTTCATATAAATAATTTCTTTCAAGAACATCATATATGTTGACCATATTCATCCTCTCCATTTAGTCTCACCTTATCTTTCTCCATTCTTCTCTTCTTCTACCCTTCTTTTTGCTATCATGCTGGGATGTGTGTGTGTGTGTGTGTGTGTGTGTGTGTGTGTGTCTACATAGCTAGAAAGAATTATAGGAGCTGTAAATGAAATTAAGCAATGCAATATTTGTCATATTTACTAGATTAGTACCATTCTTTATTAAAAATTCCCAGCATGTGTTATATACATACAAAAATGACAATGTTCTTGATGAATAGGACAAGGAGTATCTTGACAATTTTTGCTAATATTTGATTCCATGTAATATTGTCCCAAGAGCTTGAACCATGACCAAGACTTTCTCCGTGACCAAACTTTCATCGAACTCCTCTGAGTCCTCCTCCCTCCTCAAACATGGCCCCTGCTGGGCAGAATTGATGCTTAAACTGACTAAGCGAGTGGAGAGGCAATGTTCTCTCTGGATGTCTGATGGAGTTCCTCATCCCCCGCCTGGACATCTGATCATCCTGCTGAAGCCAGCAAGACCGTTCAGTCCGTTTAGAATCTCCCCTTCTCGTGTCTCCTCTGAGCTGTGTCCTATATGCTGCCATCCCTGCCTGTCTACCCTCACACTCCTTGGTAATATGCAGAGGTTAGCCCAACTACACTGATAGGCTGAGGGCTCTTAATTCCCACTGTAAAAATTTCTGGGGGGAAAAAAAAAAAACCTGCTTTTGAAACTTCACTATCCAGCCTTAGTTCTCTCCAAAGAAAAATAAGATGCCAATTATCAACAACTCTGATCACTTTTGAAGATAAAATAAATTGATTACAGAGGAAGAATGACACATGTCAAGAGAAGCACCAGCTCCAAACTTACACACTGTACTTGAACTCTTTAAAAAAAAAAAAGGAGCTAGAGAGAAAAGTTGGAGAGGTTGGGACTTAGCTGTGATAAAGCACTGGTCTAGCAAGCACAAGGCCCTAAGTACCATTACCAGCACCGAGAAAAAAGAAAAATAAGGACACTGAGAGGAAGATGTAGCAAACATTATGAGGTAGGAGGCTCCCTCCTGAGGCCCATCCTAAGAGTGAAGAGATCCAGTAAACAGCAACATCATCCAAAATAGTCAACTATGGAGTAGAATAAAAACGCTCTATAGTATTTATGGTCTTAAGACTGTTTAACTCATATATCTTTTCTCAATGAGCTACTGCTGGGTATGTCCTATAAAAGGAAGGGAGTAAGAGGATCTAGGGAACAGGATATCCAACACAGGTCAGAAGTTGAGGGAATCCTCAACGTGCTGCTACTTCAGAGAAATCCCAAGATAATTGTGAAGCAAGCTTTAAGGCAGTGCAGCTGATTGCAGATGAGAGCCTTTGAATAAGAATTCTTTTCCTCAAAAGGATAAAATAGTTAGAACAGATTCAGACAAACTGAAGATCCAGTTTAATTGGGGATACACTTAGTAAGGAAATACCATTCCAGAGAAAATGACTCATAAAGTAAAAATCTAAGACATACACACAAGGGGTCGGGGATGTGATGTAGCTCAGTTGGTAGAGTGTTTGCCTAGCAGGCAAAAAGCCCTGGAGTTTATCCCAGCAACACATAACTGAACACAGTGATGTGGGCCTGTAATCTCAGCATTCAGGATAACCAGAAGTTCAAGGTCACCTTCAGCTACATAGTTAGTTCAAGACCATGTTGTGATACAGGAGATCCTAGGGAGGAAGTGACAGATGAATGGAGGGAGGGAGAGCTGGAGAGAGGGAGGGAGGGAGGGAGGGAGGGAGGGAGACACAGATCAATTCATTGTAAGGTGAGCCATTGGGAAAGAGTGGTCTCATTACCTAGAGAATTAATCCAAGTGCTTTTCATACTTTCTTAAATAAAAAATTGGACTTATGGGGAAGAATGCCTATATTAATGATACATGACATTTGTAATAAATCCTTTCACACTGTGGTATTTAACTGATATTTCCCAAACTCTGTTAGGTCAACAGGGAGACCTCAAATAGCCAACCAGTTTAACCAGAACCACATCGAATAAAACTAGACCACACAGAAGTACTTCCCTACATGAGACAAAACACTACATGTATGCTTTCAAAAGTTCAAGCCATTCCACTGTTAGCTAAAACTTACATCTTTCTAGACTTAGCAAAAATAAAGACATCATTCAAGCCTGAGGAATTTCATATTTAGTTGGAATTAAATCTCTTTGTTCTTCTTTGCCAAATGTCTGTGTTTAATAGGACAGAAAGAAGGTATGGATA
>CABHPH010155462.1:0-19492 GCA_902168325.1 Peromyscus nudipes | reverse complement strand
GTATGTACAGCTGTAATATGGTAGTTCTGTTTTTATTCTTGTGTGTAACCTCCATACTGATTTCCAAAGAGGCTGGATCAATTTTATTTCCCTAGCAGTGTATAAGGACTTCCCTACCTCACGGTATCATTGTGCTTACTTTTGTTTCCATAAGGATAGCCATATTGACCAGACTGAATCCTAATATAGTTTAAATTTTCATTTTCATCATTGCCAAGGTGGTTGATTTTTTTTTCACATTCATGTCTATTTCTAGTCTGTCTTTTGAGAACTGTGATGTTTAGTCTACTAGCACGTTATTGATTAAGTTGTTTACTTTTTGTTTTTTCGGGTGATTTAGTTCTTTATATATTCTAGATATTAATCTTGTCCAATGTCTAGCTACACAGCTTTCCTCTCTTCATGTGGGCTATTACTTCATTCAATTAATTGTTTACATTTTGGTGTAGTGGCTTTTAAAATTCATTCCATTCTATTTGCCAACTCTTGTTAAGAATTCCTAAGGCAATGTTATTTCTTTTCAGAAAGTCTTTGTCTGTACCTATAGCTCAGAGCATTTTCTCTCTTTCCCTTTTACAGTTTCAGTTATTAAATTAAGGGACTTCACCTTGTAGACGAATTTCTAAGCGGTCTTATTAAATAAAACACACAGAGCCAAATATAGTGGTGAAAGCCTTAGAGATTAGGGAAATAGGAATAGTCACCAACTAACCTTACCTCACGACACCACAGCTTCTAAAGTGAGCTACTTCCTGTCGACCCACACCTTTATTGCCTTGCTGTTCTGCCTTTATATTGGCCCATCTACCTCATTTCCTTGTCACTGCCTGCCTGTGCAGACCTCCAGGTCTCTATGGTTGGTACTGGGATTAAAAGCGTGTGTCCCCACGCTTAGCTCTGTTCCCTAGTATGACCTTGAACACACACAGAGACCCTGCCTGGTAAGTGATAGGATTAAGGGCGTGTGCTACCACTGCTTGACTTTTGAGTTTACTTAAAATGGCTTGCTATTTCCTCTGATCTCCATGCAAACTTTATTTATTAACATATTAAACAAAATATAACCATATCTCAGCACAAATAAAATATCACCACATCGCCCATTTTGAATTGTTAGTGTAGGCTGCAGATACAGTCTGTCTCCATTCTTCTGTGTGTGGTTCTCCAGTGTCCTCAGCCTCATTTGTTGAAGACAGCTTTTCATTGCATATTTTCGGCATCTTTGTCAAAAATGACATGCCTGTAGCAATGTGGGTTTACCTCTGTGTCTTCTGTTCTATTTCTTTTATCCATATGCCTGTTTTTGTGCCAATACAGTTCTTTTTTGTTACTACGGATCTATAATATTATTTTAGATTAGCTATTGTGATACCTTCATCATTGTTTCACTCAAGATTGCTTTGGCTAGCTCAATTTACTTCCTTTTTTATTTTGCAAAAGATGATTCTTAACTCTTTCATCAAAATATACTTGTGTTGTATGCATTTCTTTTTCTCTATAGACTTTCATTTCTACTTACTTCACCTGATGCCATTCTCATGTGAGAATAGTCAGGAGGTAGCTCACAATAATCAATGACTTATTTTGAAGGTCATTTTTTTCCATTGAAAAACTCTCCAGTGTTAATGCACTTGTCTGCCTATCATGACTCCTAAACAATAAAGTCCAAACAGAAGGGATTTTTTTAAGTGATCCCTTTAATCAAGTTTGGTGTATAGTCTAGTTTTCCATAATTGTCAAATAACTAAATTTATTCTGGAATGGGATAATGGAAGACATTCAGTCATTTGCTGCAGCAGTAAACACGCAGGCCAGTAAGAGAAGGATTGAGAGAACACCCAATTGGAAATGCTCCACTGTTTTTGTGTGTAGAGAACCATTCTACAGTCAGCGGGGTACAGCCAGTGAGAACTCTGCATGAAAGTAAATAAATGCCTAACAGCACAGAACTAATTTACTGCATTTTCTATTTGAACAGTTTTTAGGTGGATGGCATACATCCAAATCGAGTACTCTCTCTCCCAAATGAATATAAGATTCTAATTCTCAAGACAATAGAATATGCAGTTTGACATTAAGCATACATATAATTTCAGCCCTTACACTCTCAGAACTACTTTCTTAATAAAGATTTGGTCTGGCTTGTATGCAGTCTAGGTTCACTTTACTTTTCTCCAGATACCTGCTACCTCTCTGCAACCTCATTTCCCTCAGCCTGTTGAAATATGTTACTAGTTCTAAATCAAACTCCATCTTAGAAATGTCAAATTTAATGAATAAGTAGAAAACTCACAGAAATCCCAGTTATCCTATGAGCTATCTCAGTTCTGGGCCCCTCGGTGTCCTGGTTCATCAGCTCAGATTAATCATGGAGGATTCCTGGGACTTTGGAGCCAAGCAGTGCCCCCGAGAGGTAGTGCCTCAAAAACAGTGTGAAGAAATAGCCTAGTGTCAAAATGTCCTGCCTTGCTGAGAAAACTAATCATGCTTAAAGCAGGAATGTTGAAGTACATCCAGCTTTCTAAACCTCTAGCTTGCAGAAAGTTGCACACAATAAAATATTTAAAGAATGGAATGTTCTCTGAAATAGAAAGACTCAAAAACACTATGACTTTTACAACTTCACTATAAAAACTGGAATGGCAACTTAACATTGTGGAAGTGAGTGGTTCAGAAAGTAATGCTTACCCAAGACAAGAAAACTATATTAACATGGAAATAACTCACTTTACTTCTGTTTTAACGCTGAAGAGAAAACACCTAATACATTGAAGAATCCAAAAGTATAGCTCAAAAAAAATTAAAATCTTTTAAAAAATTTTACTGAGTATAAGGAACTGTCAGATGTGGATGGGAAAATGTCTCAGCAGTAAGAACACTTGCCACACTGGCCTGACCACTTGAGGTCAATTCCCTGAACCCACGTAGAGGTGAAAGAAAGAACAAGCTCTACAATGTTGTCCTCCTGTCTTTATAAATGAACCTTGGCATGCACTTGCATACAAATACACAAAATACTACTACTACTAATAATAATAATAATGTGAAAACTGTGCACAAAGATTTTTAAATTAGCATTTCATAATGCATATTCATTCCACTATTCTTCCTTACTTTATCTATTCTAAGTGACTGTATCTTAAATATAAATTTAAAGACTATTTTTGCCCATTTTCTTTATTCTAGCATCAAAAGAGATTTATTTATGCAATTTCATTTGTGGGAATATGTGTGTGCCTGTAGGAGTTTGTGTGACTATGGTGTATGTATATGCCCACTGAGGCCAGCTAGTGTTGGATTGCCCTGAACTGGAATTACAGGCACTTGTGAATTGCCTGCTATGGCTGCTGGAAAGAGAACCTCGTTGCTCTGCAAGTGCAATATGAGTTCTTAACCACTGAACCATCTCTCCAACCCCTTCATCGGTCTTATAACTAAAGTGTTTTCAAATGTCACTTGATATAACTCTACATCTCGGTGTCTCCAACAATCTTATTTTTTTTCTATTCTTTTGTTTTTCTACTTTATTCCTTTCCTTTTGTGACTAAACAGTCTTTAGCATTCCATATTATTTTCTGCCAAAGTAACAGCCAGATTTGACAAGACACCAGCATCAGCTTCCCTGATAGACTCCAATAAAGGGAGTTTGGGACTTTATCTGAAAGTACACAGCAGAGCAGATGGCAGTGATTAGTGGTTTGCTGTAGGAAAGGATACAATAGGCCAACCCATGCTCTGCCACAGGAATATGAGAGAGGACATCTGAGAGACATTTTTACTAAGCAAGAGGTGTCAGAGCCCAAAAATGTCAGGTTATATAGACACTGACTAGGAAGCTGCTCTGTGCCATGTCTGTGTCATCACTGCAAACAAATGAAACTTTGAGCAAAAAGAGATAGTTCCTTCGTAAAGAAAAGACACGCTCTGAGAAGGAACAGTTAAAGGCACTATGAGAGAGAGATTGCTATTCCTGGGCAGTTGGATCACCTTCTGCATTAGATGCTCTGGTTTCAGCCTTCCTCTACATTGCTTCATACATATTCCTTTGAACATCTTTCCACTTTATTTTCTTTTTTTCTTTCATAATTTTTAAATGTTTTTTTTTGTTTTTCTTTATTAAGAAATTTTCTACTCACTCCACATACCACCCACAGATCACACTTCCTCCCTCCTCCCACCCCCAGCCCTCTCTCCCAAGACAACCTACATCCCCACATTCCCCAAATCAAGGTCTCCCATAGGGAGTCAGCAGAGCCAGGCACACTGAGCCTAGGCAGGTCCAAGCCCCTCCCCACTGCACCAAGACTGAACAAGGCATCACACCACAGGCACCTGATTTTCAAAAGCCTGTCCATGCACCAGGGAGAGATCCCAATCCCCCTGCCTGGGTGTCCCCCAAACAGTTCGAGCCAAACAACCATCTTCCATATCCAGAGGACCTAGTCCAGTCCCATGGGGTCTCCATAGCCACTAGTCTACAGTTCATGGGCTTCCACTAGTGTGGCCGGTCATCTCTGCATGTCTTCCCATCATAATCTCGATGTCCCCCGCCTTAAGAATCCCTCCTCTCTCTCATCGATTGGATTCCCAGAGCTCGGCCTGGTGCCTGGCTGTGGATCTCTGCATCTGCCTCCATCAGTCACTGGACAAAGGCTCTCTTAATCCAATCAGGAGCTGGCTGGCTCTCTAAATATGTTTTTCATTAAAATGTAATTACATCACTTTCCCTCTTACAATCCCCTGTCTAGTCCCCTCAGTCAACTCATTCCATGTCCATTCACCCTGATTCTCAAATTAGTAACCTTTTCTTCCATGATTAATAATAATAATCTAATAATATATATATTATGTGTGTGTCTCTCTACAAATATATAAACACAAGTGTTTTATGTGTATATGATTTCAGGGTTGACCACTTTATTTTGAACACTCAACTGGGTGCTAAGATTTAGAATGTAGTTAGGAATTATGCTACTCTAGCAAAATGGAGATAGTAGATTCTTTCCTAAATCGCCTCCTGTTACATGGGCTTTATACACAATTAGACAGCTGTTGGTTACCACCGATATTAAGTTCCAATGATTTCACCTGTAAGGATATGTTTTCATGCTGGCAATTGTTGTTTATAGGTGTCACAACAGGGTGGAAGTATTCATTATTTCCTTCCCCAGACAGCGTGCATATTATTTTCTAGTACTACGGACACTAGATACCAGGAAGGATACTTTCAGGTTAGATCCTGCTCAAACAATGTCCTGTATCCTATGTGTGCAGTGACTTCAGCAGTATGGGCTTATCTTCAGGTGATGACAGGAAATCAAGGGCAATATCCAAGAGGTGATCGTTCATGCCTGGTAGTTGTGTTTTTGTTAGTTGACGGTTATTGTGTAAAGCATTATCAGCCTTAGAGGCAGAACTTCTTTTAATTTATATATGCATTGTTTACAATTTTAGTTAGATATAAAAGAATAAGATTCCTGAAAGCTGTATCAAACAACTTCTGTGTTACTTGTCCCTCCTCCTTCCTTCTCTTTCTGTATTGATCTCCTTCCTCCCTTTGTAGATGGATAGCCCCTACCCATTCATCTGCTTACAGCTTTTATAACATCTATTTTCTCCTCTTCTCCTCTCCACCCCACTCCTAGGATCACTTTACACTTTCCTAATTTCTTCCCTTATACTCAATGATATAAACTAAAATCTGAAAACACTCAGAAGAATGTAATTAAACCCTTATCTATCACTCTAAACAAAAATTAGCTCCAAGTATATTGAAGACCTCAGTTTGAAGTCTGAAGTGCTAAAACCACTAGAGGAAAATGTAGGTAGTATCCTATGAAATATAAGTATAGAAAATAACTTTCTGAATAAGACTCCATTTGCAAAGGACTTAAGACAAACATTTGACAAATGGGATCCCATAAAACTAAAAGGCTTCTGTACAGCTAGAAAACAATTGAGTTAAGAAGAAATACACAGAATGGAAGAGAATCCTTGCCAGCTATACATCTGATAGAGGAGGTACTAGTATTCAAATTATAGAAAGAAATTTAAATAAAAAGAGTAGTGGAAATGGATGACCAATTTTTAGAAATGAGCTAGAGCTAGGTATCTAAACAGATTTCTCAATTGAAAAAAAGTAAAAATAACTACGAAATAGCTCAAAAAGTATCCATCATCCTTCTCAACTGTGGAGATACAAATTAAAACAACTTTGAGATTTCATCTCACTCCAGTCAGAATAGCTAAGATCCACAAAACAACTGACTGCAAATGCTGGCAAGGTTGTCTGGAAAAGAGAACCCTCATTCACTGTTGGCAGAATGCAAATTGATACTGTCATGCCAGAAATCAATATTAAGAACCTTCAATAAGCAAAACAAAAACCAACTACATGACTATCTATACACCTTCTCTACATGTGCCCAAAGGACTCGACTTCTGTCTAGAGACAGTTGGATGTCATTTTCATTGTTGCTCTATTCACAATAGCTAGGAAATGGGAACAGCCTAAATGTCTTTTAGTATATGAATGGATAATGAAAATGCAGTACATATATCTTTTGAATACGAGTCAGCTGTTAAGAAAAATGTAATCATGAAATTTGTAACTGAAAGAATAGAACTAGAAAAAAAATTATATTAACTGAGGTCACTCAAACCCAGAAAGACATAAGTCACATGTTCTCTCTTATATGAGCTTCCTTCCTTCCTTCCTTCCTTCCTTCTTTCCTTCCTTCCTTCCTTCCTTCCTTCCTTCCTTCCTTCCTTCCTTCCTCCCATCCTTCCTTTTTCCTTTCTTTTTTGAGAGAGGAATAAATATGTCACCTAGACTAACCTGGAACTGGCTATGGAGACTTGACATGACAATCCACCTGCCTCTTTCTGTTGAGTGCCCGAACTGCAGACTTCTACATCCATTTCAAATAAAAAATGTTTTTGCTACTTATTCGTAGTTTTGTCTTTGAAAAAAAATAAAAATAGGCTTTTATTCTAAATAATTATAGAAATATATTAACAAAATAAATAATAATAAGTGTACTTTGCTATACTTAGGTGTTATGTATCCTGGGATATATATCTGTGGCCATTACAAACAGTAGAGTAATCCACTGTATTTGAGAAAGGGATAACATGTGAACTCTTTCTCATGCAAATATGTTGAAAACATCATGACTGCCTTTTTATTAGACTGTGTAACTTTCATCTTTTAATAAAACTGGTTGTGTTTAAATGGATGGCTGACTGTGTAGTCATAATTTGAAATAATTTGTTTTCTTTGAGTCACTGGACATGAAAAGCCATTAAATAATTTCCACATCTGCTGTCTTGAATAAACTTGATCATGAAGGCTCTGATTTACTTTAAGATTTTCATCACATTAATTCATTTGCTTTCCAGATCATTTAAATGGATTTTCATTCAAATATTCAAAAACCTTGCAAACAACACTGACATCAGCAGTAACCACATTCCCAGGAGATACAGTACAGTATTCTTCTTCAATTATTCCAGTTGATTCAACGTATCTGGAACTTGGCAAAATCCCATTCATTTGGCTTTGGTTTTGTTTGTTTTTATCTTTTGCTTTTTTAATGAAATGAGATTTTACTCCATTCAAAAGATTCCAGTTATAGTTTCCCCTATCTATACTCCTCCTAGTTCCTCCCCACCTCCCTTCTCATCTGGATTCACTCCTTATCTGTCTCTCATTAGAAAACAGTCATGTAAGAGATAAAAAATAAAATAAGGTAAAACAAAGTCAAACAAATTGGAATAGGACAAAACAAAGAGAAGGAAGAGAACCCAAGAAAAGACACAAGAGACAGATGTAGATACAGAGACACACTTTTCACACATTCAGGAATGCCATTTAAAAAAAAACAGAAGCCATAGTATATTTGCAAAACCTGTAAGGTTTAGAATGTGTGGTGTGCACAAGTCAGTTATAGATGATATTTGTCTTATGTTGGAGCAAGTATAATATATGTTACATGTCTTGTAGTTTTTCTAGTTTTATTTCTTTATGTTTATAGTCAAATTTTTCAGGAGGTCTTCCTTGATCAAACCTGATTTTCTTTAACCCATAATGAATTCTCAGGTTCACATTTCCTGTGGAAATAAAAGCATAACCTCTTCCCCAAAGCAATATACCATTTGACTTAAAATTTGAAGTCAAGATATTTTTAAAATATAGAGGTTGGTTTACTCTAGAACCTTTCAAAATCCAATGCCTCTTCGAAGTTATCACTCCTTCATTTCCAGTCAAAAAATTCAGACATCACAATAACATACAGAATCCAGATTTTCTATGTATTTCCCATCTTTATGTGGCTTATCATATTTTTTATTACTTTATTCATTTTTAAAGGACTTTTTATTCTTAAACTATTTTTTATATCCTTTATCTTCTCTCTTCTAAGCCTAATAATTTTTAAACACATTACAACCCGTTTAAAGGTTTTTTTTTTTCATCAGAATCTGTCTTTACTGGGTATCTGTAATTCTTTTCTGTCTGCTTGAGCAAAAACCCTAAACCCACCACTCAGTGCACAGCTAGGAGATGCCTCTCTGTACTGCTGCCTGTGAAAGACTTAAGGAACCCACCATGTGGCTTAGCTCATGGCATACTAGCAATTGCTAGGAGATGCATCTCTGTACCACAGCAGGTATAAGAGACTCAAGACTAGGAAGTGGCTTCAGGCTCCATTTCTATGCATTTAGAACCTCTTTTAAAACTTTCTCAGGTTTTACTTACATGTACATGGCCCCGAACATTGGGTGCCATTTTTAGGCAGAATTTTCTTTCCCACCCACCCATTCCCAAATAACCAACACAGGCTTAATTAATTATAAATACTTGGCCAATAGTTCAGGCTTATTACTAACTAGCTCTTATAACTAAATTAATCCATTTCTATTAATCTGTGTATTGCCAGATGGCTCGTGGCTTTACCTGTCCTCCAGCATGTCTTGCTCCCTGTGTGTCTCCTACTGACTCCTCTGACTCTGCTTTTCCTCTTCCCAGCATAATCCCTAAGTCAGACTGTCTAAGCAAATCTCTTCCTGCCCAGCTATTGGCCTATCAGCTTTTTATTAACAATTAGAGCAATATATATTTACAGTAGAAAGATTGTTTCACAGCAGTTAATTAACTGACTATTGCTCATTTATCATTTCCTTTTCTCCTTTCTTTTTCTTTGCGCGCGCGCGTGTGTGTGTGTGTGTGTGTGTGTGTGTGTGTGTGTATGTGTGTGTGTGCAATTGTAAAGCTGGATCCTTTAATAAATTGTTAATTGTTTATAAAGGACTGAATATCTTCTCTACCTTGTCTAGATGGAAAAATTGTGTTAATAAAACCTGTAGACAGAACTGCTTATGTGCCAATTGATATGCAGATAAACCTCAAGCTTTCAATGTATGTCAACATATTCCTGTCTTGTACATAAGTGAATAACTTATATGTATATTCCTGTTTCTGAAATAACAAATTCCCAAGGAGTAAAATGATCAATATATGTGAAATCTAGAATAAATAAATAAGGAACCAAAACTGTGTTTTCTTAACAATTTGCTATATATACAAATGTTCCAATGTATATTGTATATTCTTTACTTTTTAAAAGTGGTCTTGATATAGAGTATGCTCCCATGAATAAAATTTGGAGAATAAAAGAAATAACCTTGCTATAAATGATACACAATTTTTAAAAAATGTGACAAGCTTAGTCATTTAAACTTTGTATGCTAAATATCAGCAAACACCTTTGTGAATTTGAACTTCAAACATAAAACACAGTTCAAATGGCTCTTTTAATATTATTGCTTCACAACATAAACATTTTCTACATATAAAGCCAAAATTCATGAATTCAAGGATATAATATCTCTAAATCTCTAGAGAAAAACTGATTAACGAAATACAAATTTTCATATTGTTTTAGCATATCCACATACTAATATTTGTCTAAAAATTTGTTGAAATTTCAAGTCTCATTTATTGTCTGATTCAAAGGAGCTAGGCTAATGTGAGTTCCTAGCCTGAGGGTGGCTAGGTAAAAGTTAATTCAATATTAAGCTCTTTTCTGGCAAAAGTAAAAAGCACCAGAGCAAGGAGACAAGATTGGCAAGAAAAATAACACAGTCATGGAAGCACTTCAAGAGAAGAAGGGATGAAAAGACACAAAAAGTTACCGAAACCAAGATGTATTTGAGTGCTTTTCCCAAAGAATGGTGGTGGTTTCATGGAACTTGGTAAGAATTGCTGCATGCATAGTCTCTTTAAATTATTTTAATGATTACTTTTCACATGTTCTGTCATATAAATAAAAGCACTGAACATGGGCTATACCACTAGTGTACTTTTTAATTTTTATATTGCAAGATACTCCAGATACTGAGATTTCCATTGGGATCCCTAGAATTCAAGAAGCAATAACACTCACTGAGATGTTCACTGTTGCTGCTCTCGCTGCTGCTAACCGTGTTGAAATGCGGTGCTAAGATCAATGGGACTGCAAATATGTATTATAAAACATTTGCTCTGGTATCTTAAATTCATTGGACTGTTTGAAAATTTAGCAATCTCCTTATTTACGTAACTTCTTTCTTTTCATTATAAAATATGGGGATTAGCATTGTCTGAATGTGATATGGGTTAATTGCAACTACCAATTGCAAATGTAAGGCTGATATGTATTATATTGATTCAATAATAAGTAAAAAAAAACAGTAATTGTCATTAATAACTATTTTATCACATAAAATCTCTGCAGAGAGGAAGCTATAAACCAAGATGCGTTAGGTTGGGTTTTTCTTGATGTAGAATTCTCTTTGTTAGAGAATGTATTCAGAAATGCTGCTGCATTCCAGATTAGCATTCCATGGTCAGATGAATGGAGAGTCATATCAATAGCATTGACTCTACTTGTCAGGAAAATCTTCCACAATTACTAATAAAAAAATTCTGTTAATATCTCACTTGACCAGAACTAGATCATATGGACTTTGTTAGCTTCAGTGGGAAGTGAGAAAATAAGATTTTATATCCTTCACAATTTACTACTGAGGATAGTAAGGGAAAAAAATCAATTATGGAGCCTTCATTGCTGTTTATTTTTACACTATGCATGGATGGCAATTCAGAAGGAGTTACTCTCCCTCAGGAGACAAAATGTACTTGTTTCCCAATACATGCTCTTCTGATCTCAGAATTGATGTTTTGGGTCATTCAAGGACACAGAAAACTCTTTTTTATTCTCATATACAAGGGGTTTGTTTTGCCTTATGCTCCACGAGAGATCCATATTCAAGTCTCCTAAAACTGAGACTGTGTGAAAACATGGTAACATATTTTCCATTTATAAGAACTCAAAGTCTTCTAATAATTCACTTAGAAGGTTTCTTTGTGTAGTTTTGGTGTCTGTCCTGGATTTCGCTCTATAGACCAGGCTGGCCTCGAACTCACAGAGATCTGCCTGGCTCTGCCTCCTGAGTTCTGGGATTAAAGGCATGTACCACTGCCACCCAGCAAAGATTTAAATGTTTAAGACACAAGGATTTCATGTACTAATCACATATTTCAAGATACTCAACCCAGCAGTCATAGAGCTAGGCTCAAAGTAAACATCTATTTTATTCCTAGTTTTATGTCTACCTAAATTTTATTCTGTTACAAAAAGTCAACTTTGTGTGAGATGACTACAGCAATATAGAGATAAGAAGAAAAACATTAACTACAGCATTGATTTTTTTTAATTGGCAGTGAAATAAATTAGTCAACCTTCCAATAGTGTAACAAAATAACTGAGAAAAGCATCGAACATTTTTTTTTTAACATTTTGGTCCGCGGGTGGTTGATTTCTATGTTTTGGGGTCTGTGGTAAAATGGCATATCATGGTGGGGTGTATGGGTAAGAACAAAATCATTTCTTTTATGGTGGCTGAGAAACAAAATGGATGATAAGAAGGGACCATATCCCTACCCTCCCATTCAAAGGCATGCTGCCCATGGCCTATAACCTCTCATTAGGATATACCTCTAACAATATTATGATCTTCCAATAACACTAAGTAAGAGATCAAGTCTTTGAAGTATACAAAGAAAAATTAACAGTAAAATTCAGCTTTGCCTATGTGGGTCTGTTCACTCACTTTATTATTAAACATTACTGTCCTGATTCAGTGCTCAGGAAAGAAATCATGACCTTTCATTGTCTGATTCAATGAAGTCTTGGAATAACAAATTAAATATTAAAGGTGTATATGCCATTGTCTCTGTTTTTTCTGTTTCTGTGATAGAACACAGATGGAAAACAAATAGGTAATGAAAGGAATTATCTGGTTTACTGATTATAGTCCACACTAAGGCAGGGATTGAGGGCTGAAACCTGGGAGCATGACTGATGCAGAGACTTCAGAGGACCCTTGCTTACTGCCATGCTTTCCTGGTCTGCACATCTCTTCTTGATGCAGCCCTGACCTACCTACCCAGGATAGGACCACCCACAATGAGCTGGGCCCTTCTACATTTATTAGGAATGCAGAAAATGTCCCGCAGACACACTCTCAGGCCCATGTGATGGAGACAATTACTCCCATTACTCTGTGTTTCTTCTTCTCAGGTGTAAGGCTGACAACTCTGTAACCATCACAACCATCATTAATAAAAGAAATAATTCCTTACTCTGTCCACCGTTTTACTTGAAAAGCTGTTGTCACTTTGATAATGAAACTGATGTGATTCCAGATATTATGATGTTATCTGTTAACTTAGCTTTGGAGACAAAGGTGGGAAAAACAATAGTGATAAAGTTTGTTATCTAAGCCTTATTTTGATTGATTTATATGTCTAATTTCTAATTAAATTTCACAAGTACCTTTCAAATTCCCACATAATGTGTTAACTGGATCTATCAGTCATGAATTACACAGATATGATATATAATTCAAAGACAGAGTTTCATATTATAAAACAAAATTGAGTTCTTCACTGGTATTGTAGCATGCTATATATTTGGCTTTACTTTTTAATTTTTTATTGAAAATATTGGTATTTTCATAAAGTATATTCTGATCACTGGTTTCCTTCCCTCTTTCCTCTCATATCCTCATTTTTTTAACTCCATGCTTTCTTTCTCTTTCTCTCTTCATAAAACTGACAGGCCAATAAAAAGGCAAAGAAGCCAGGGCAAACAAAAAGAAGAAACCAGCAAGCAAAATAATAAAGATGAAAACATTGAAAGAGCATGAGAAAGGCACACACACACACACACACACACACACAAACACACACACACGCAAGCACAGACATAAAGCCTATAAAAATACCAAATTGGAAACTACAATATCCAAGCTAGAGATGAGTAAGGTAAAAAAAAATATATCCAAACAAAGAAATATGAGACAAATTGTTCATTTTGTGATGGCATGGAACCTGCCCCTAAGTGTGGTTTGTACACCAGTGACATTCCCTTAGAGAAATTAATATTCCTTTTATTTTTATTAAGAATTTTTCACTCATTTTACATGCCAACCACAGATCCCCCTCTCTTCTCTCCTCCCTCCCCACAGCCTTTCCCCTTAACCCACCCCCACATTCCCTCCTCTCAAAAAGTAAAGCCTCCCATGGGGAGTCAGTAGAGACTGGTACATTCAGTTGAGGCAGGTCCAAGCCTCTCCTTGCTGCATCAAGGCTGTGCAAGGTGTCCCACCATAGGTAATGGGCTCCAAAAAGCCAGCTCATGCATCAGGGATAGATCCTGATCCTATTGCCAGGGGGCCCCTTAAGCAGATCAAGCTACACAACTGTCTCACTTATGCAGAGGAACTCATGTACTTTAGACCAATATCTGTGGAGCCTCTGTGAGACTGAAGAAACTTATATTTCTTTTGCAGAATCTTCCTAGTTGGAAACAGCTTCTCAATTCAGGATGGGAGCTTTTGTCTACTTCCCTATCTCTGAGTGGGAACTGTCAGGTTTTGAGTTGTGCAGGTCACAGTTTCTGTGAGTTAAAATGTACCTCAGTCCTGTTGTGTCAGTGCTGTGGGATGTTCTGTATGCTAAATGTGTTGCTCTGATTGGTTAATAAATAAAACACTGATTGGCCAGTAGGCAGGCAGGAAGTATAGGCGGAACAAGGAGAGAGGAGAATTCTGGGAAGTGGAAGGCTGGGTCAGAGAGAGCTGCCAGCCACTGCCATGAGAAGTTATTAAGATACCGGTAAGCCATGAGCCACTTGGCAACTTATAGATTAATAGAAATGGGATGATTTAAGAAAAAGAACAGTTAGCAAGAAGCCTGTCATGGCCATACAGTTTGTAAGTAATAAGTAAAGTAATCCAGGTTACATACTTAAATCTGAAGATTTGGAGATAGAAACTACAGATGAGCAAGAAAATGCAGTATTTATCTTTCCATATCTGGCTTACCTTAGTCAAAATATTTTTAAGTTCCATTTATTTTCCTGCAAATTTTATCATATCTTTCTTTACAGTTGAGTAGTATCACATTGTGTATATGTCCATATCATCATTGTCTGTTCATCAGTTGAAGGACATTAGAACATTTGTGTTGTTTCCATTTCCTATGTACTGTGATTAGAGTGGCAATGAACGAGACAGAACAAGTGTCCATGGAGTAGAACATTGAGTCTTTCAAGCTTAGGCAACTTCTTCAATGAGTTGAGTTGGGAAACTGAATTTCCACATGTAGAAGAAGGAAATTAGACATGTATCTATCTCTTATGCAGAAACTAATTTCAAATGGAT
Organism: Peromyscus nudipes; assembly: GCA_902168325.1. Taxonomy (NCBI): domain Eukaryota; kingdom Metazoa; phylum Chordata; class Mammalia; order Rodentia; family Cricetidae; genus Peromyscus; species Peromyscus nudipes. The sequence continues at coordinate 4,723 of CABHPH010155462.1, read as the reverse complement.
CAAAGACCTCAGTGTGATTCCTATGGGCTCTGTTGTCCTGGTGTCCTTGACCTCTCTGGCTCCTACAATTTTTCCTACCCCTTTTCTGTAGGATTCCCCCATCTACACTTAAGGTTTGGCTATGGGTTTCTCATTCTGCTCACAACAGCTGTGAGAGGAAGCTTCTCTGATGACCTGAAAATGATTGAGCTAACCACCAATCTATGAGTAAGACAGAATATCATTAGGAATAATTTCATATACCTTTTATGCCAGTAATGTTTGGTTCTAAATATAGTTATATTAATGGCTTCTTTCTACCTGCTCAGTCCATTTCCCCCTCTACCCTTGTATGAATTTATCACTGGGGTCAGACTTACACCTCCTCAAAAGGAAAAAATTTTTCATTTCTCTCTTTTTTAAAGATAAAGCACACAAATGTTTTATAAATGAATCTTTTACATGTCTTTTTAATTATAATTTATTTTAGCTTTCTGTGTGTTAAGTTATTTACTCAGTGGCCATATATATTTAAACAGATTCTTCTCTGATTTTCTTTCCAAGATGCTGTATTTTCTTAAGTAGTAGAAGCCAAAAAGAAATTTCAAGATGCCATTTGATTCCATGTATCGTCAGCAAAGTCCTGATAGCCTTGCAAATCAGCTACATTCTTAATTAAAACCATATCCATATGAATACAAAATATCAGCTCTAAACTCAAAAGTGATATTAAAATGTAAAATTGTTTTATGAAATAAATCTCAAAGTAAAGTAAAATGCAAAATATAGACCTTTTCTATCATTCATTAACCTACAATAAATCATTGTAAAATGAAACCAATAGCAAATTAAACCAAGTGACCTTATCATTGCTGGTCTTTTATGTAATATATAACAATCTTGAAGCCATTAACATTTTATATCCTAAAAATAAGATGCTAAAAATAATGGTTTGAACTGAAGCACTCTCTATTAAAAACTCATCAATTATCCAGTTATCATATGCCTATATTAGCGTTCAAAACCATATATCATAAATTTTAGTGTCTGATATTTTATAGTAGTAAGATTTCAGAAATTGTATAGAAACACCATTAAAATATGCATTTTACCATAATTTTAGGAAATATATTCACAAGACTGGTGCAAATAAAAATCATGGTTAGATAATCATTAACATGAGTTGGACACTGATAAAATCTTAATTTCTAGCAATCATTATTCTTTCTTCCATAGGGTGAGCAAAGTTCAAATAACATGTCACTCTTGTGAAGCCAGTGTGAAGAATGTATCCATGACTTATGTTCCAAAGTGAGAAGAATTTTTAAATACGAATAATGTTCATATGTCAGACTGATTCATATCAAACTGAGTGATGAATTGGATGTACAAAAAGGGACCCCCCCAATAAAATGTAGAAAACTGCTATTTGTGTTATTTTGTATTGGCAGGGTGGTTTCTGGTACACGGTAAATATCTGAAAGAATCTGGAATGATAGTCTTCAGGTGTATTCACTGACAACAAGCCTTCACAGTTCCTACAGTAGATAAAGCAATGCCTCCAGCACCCTAGGCCACATACTATTGCCAGGCTCTGATTCCAGATGCTACGAGATCTCAGCTTAACTGGGTTCTCTACCATATATCTTGTCTTCTTCCAGGAGATCCACCTTGCCCTAATTGCATGTTTAGGCTCAAATATAAGCGTGTAAGTAAACATAACTAAGTCACCAAACTAAGGATCATAAAGTGGAACTTGTTCAGAAATATTTCAACTGCCTGTTTTACATGTGAATATTTTCACTCACTTCTTAATTCCTTTTACCTTTTATTTATTAAGGTTTGGTTGTAACAGCAACACTTCCCCCTTTCTTTTCCTCCCTGCAGTCTCTTCCATATACTCATCTTTGCTCTTTTAAATTCATATCCTCTTTTTTCATTAATTGTATATATATGTATATATAGTTATTATCTGCCATATATATATATATATATATATATATATATGGCTAGAAGAGCCTGTCACTCTTGTTTTAGTGGATGGATCTGACTCCCTCTCTTGGCTTCCTTGTTCACCAGACATCCACATAATACATGCATGCAGAAACTCACACATACACATGAAATATAAAATAGGTAAACCTACAAAAATGAGTTACACTAAAATACTAACTAGACCATGCATATCCAGTTAATTTAGATTCTAAAATAGTAAAAAATATAGCAATTATTGAGAGCAGTAGAAAAGGTGGAATAGCGAATGGCAGAAGTAACTGGAAATTCCATTTGTAGCAAAGTGTCCATCTAGAGAAGACAGTGACAGAGAAATCCCCTAGAGACTTTTAATAACAAAGATGTATGTGTGTGTATAATTTAATCATAACCTTCACACAACTATTTCATCAAAGCTCATTAATATCGTCAATGTTCTTTGATTTGTATAAATGATAAAATAAGAAAGTCTTTAATTTTCCTACAAAACAGTGCTCTTATGGATTTTGAACTTTTTCAAATTGCTTACTTGCATTAGGAACCTTTCCATTTTCCTTATATTCTTTGCAAACCTATGGTACAGCAAATACTTTATCTTTCAAGTAAAGATAACATTGTAAGTCTAGAGAGAAGAATGTGTAAACTGTTCTTACTATCTGATGTGATAAGGCATAAATTAAAATTTTACGAAGACTATGAGTTTTCTTGAGAATATGTTCCATCTACAAACACTGTCTTTCTGTTTAAGTTTAATAAGGGAATGAGAAACAAATAGTTTACAATTATAATAATTGCAAGTATTAAAGTATTTTCTGACATATGTTTCTTTGTCCAATAGTTTAGAACATATTTCAGTGCAGACCAGGAAAACGTGTTAGAGTTGAAAGAAGAAATTTGTGCTATTTATATGTTTATTTCCAGAGTTTAAAACTTTGTTTGACACATTATAAGGACTCAACAGAAATAAAGAAAATAACTCGTATTGGTACCATACAATTTAGAATATTTAATAAAATGTAAACATATTAAAATAAAATAATATATAGACATATTAATAAGAGACTCTTCAAACAAATATTTTAATGTACCATGTTTTGGTTTTGGTTGTGTATTGTGTGACGTTTTAAATAATCTATGGAATTAGAGCTTTTTATAAAATATGCACAAGTATTTTAATTACCCACAGGATTTTCACTAAGGAAATAAAATCAAAATTAATGATGCTTTCAGTGGAGTTTGCCTAATGATGTCAGTTGTCTAAGGAGAGTACATTGTAAAACAAATGTTAATTGGAGATAAAAGACTAGGAAATGTAAACAAATAATCACAGTCTACTTAGTCAGAAGTCTGGGTTTTAGAAACAGAATTAAATTTTGTTTGACATTTAAAGGGGGTGTTCAGAGTTGCTGCATTCTCAAAGATGGAAACAAGTTGGTTTAATTAGTGAGACACATGATACAGATGAAGCAATGTTAATATCAAAAATACAAAGTGCTACTATGCAGACAGCATTTGAACAATGCTTTCAGTGACTATAAATCTTAGCTTTGATTTGGAGCTTGGGAAGATAGTTAGATGTTTAATCTGCTTATCATAAGTAAAGCTCATTTATATGTGAGTCAAGGAATCCAGAGGAGAAGAATGGAGTGTCTGGGAATGCCTCCAGTGGGCCTTGCTGAAAAAAAAAAGACTCTCTTGTAATATTGTTACACATTGTTACTATATTAGTTACTTCCAGTTCAAATCCGAGGAGAAAGAACAAATCTAAATACATTTTCAGAGAAGGTAGAAGATTTGGGACTGAATTTTGTGTTTTCTAAAATACACAATGACATCAAAAGAAACCTAAGATTAAAAACATAATAGCCAAAAAAAAAACCCATGTTGATTTTAATTCTACATTTTTAGAGTATTAGTTATCTAAAGCTGGAAAAATAAGGTATAATATGTGTCCCCCTTGATATTTCTAAGTCTATAGTTAAATATATGTGTTTGACTGATACTGACTGAATGATACCTATACTCTGAATTAATTAATTGGTATCTAGTTCTTTCTTTTTCTAAAATAATCTTATTTTAAAAGATTTTCTATATTCTACACCAAGAACGTTACATTCTTCTAGACATATGAATATTTATAGCTGAAGGATTCCAACTATACAATTGTTAACTAATTGTGATATTTTTCTTTCTAATTATATACCACTTCTCTTTATTGGTTCTTTGCTATTGATCATCATTAGTAGATCCTTTTATTTCAATAAGAATATCAATATTTTCGCTACTGTACAGTTACCTTTTGTTGTAAAGCAGAACTTGCCTTTGGGAAAACCACAAATCTCAAAAGATATATTAAGGTATTCATTTAATGCAATATTTTAAACAAGCCTAAAATGATTAATAATTAGGTAGTGATATTAATATCTGAAAAATAAATAAAATATAAAAATGAGAATTGTAGAATTATAATTCATCATACACCTTTTGAGAATGGTTAATATTCTTGCAATAGAGGAAGGAAAATTCCAGTGCTTTAAATATTTTAAAGGTTGTTGAATAATTAATAGGCCATAGAGAACTGTGGCTTATTTGTATGTTAGAAGAAAAGAAAACGCAAGGAGCTCATCTTTTCATATCTCTACCTGATTTAAATGATGGCCAAATAATTCTGGTAAGTGAAACAATCCCCAAGTTATAAAAAAGACATTAAAAATTTTTGATGCCCCCAGGAAGCAGTTAATCAACAGGAGAT
>CABHPH010155461.1:0-38674 GCA_902168325.1 Peromyscus nudipes | reverse complement strand
AACACTCTGAACCATACCTTACCACCATGGATTAAAGCCAGATAGATATCAACAAAAAATAGAGACAACAGAAAGTATACAAACTATGGAAACTGAACCACTCATTACTGGATGAAAGTTGTGTCAATACAGAAATAAGTGAAGGTGGTAAACTTTTTAGATTTAAATGTTAATGAAGCACAACATACCCAAACTTATGGAACACAATGTAGGTGGTTCTAAGAGAAAAGTTCATAGTATTGCATGCCTACATAAAAAGACTTGGAGAGATCTTATACTAATAACTTAATAATACACTTCAAATTGCTAGAAAAGCAAAAAGAAATAATACCCAAAAAGTAAATTGGAAAAAAAATCAAACTTGGAGCAGAAATCAATGAACTATAACCAACAAAACACAAAGAATAAATTAAACAAAGACCTGGGTTTTGTTTTTGTTTTTGTTTTTAAGAAAGTGAACAAGATTGACAAACCTTTAGGCAAATTGACCAAAAGTCAGAAAATGAGAGGATCCAAATAAAAAAAATTATAGAAGAAAATGGAAATATTACAACAGACACTGGGAAATTCACAGAATCATAAGGACACACTTTAAAAAAGCTCTATTCCAGAAGAGTAAAAAACCTTAAAGAAATGGATAATTTTCTCAATACATACCACTTACCAAAGTTAAATCATGATCAAATAAGCAATTTAAAAAACTATAACCCCTCACAAAGTAGATGAATTAGTTAAAAATCCCCCAAACAATAAAGGCCAGGCCAGGATGAATTCAGCTCACTATTTTTTTTTCTTTTTTCTTTTTTTTTTTTTCTGAGACAGAGTTTCTCTGTGTAGCTTTGAGCCTTTCCTGGAACTCACTCTGTAGTCCAGGCTGGCCTTGAACTCACAGAGATCCGCCTGCCTCTGCCTCCCGAGTGCTGGGATTAAAGGAGTGTGCCAACAATGCCCGGTTCAGCTCAGCATTCTAACAGACCTTCAAAAAAAGTCTAATGTCAACATTACCCAAATTATTACACACAATAGAAACTGAAGGAACATTACTAAAGTCTTTATAAAGCTATTATTCCCCTGACACAAAAATCACACAAAGACCCACAAAATACACAAAAATACAGATCAATGTCCCTTATGAACATGGATGGAAATTTTCTCAATAAAATACTTGTAAACCAAGTTCAAGAACACATCAAAAAGATTATCCACCATGATCAAGTTAGCTTCATTACAAAGATGAGAGGATGGTTCAACATATATAAACTGGTAAACATAAATCCACCACATAAACATACTGAAAGGCAAAAACCACATGATCATCACATTAGATGCAAAAAAGGCCTTTAACAAAATCCAACACACCTTCAAGACAAAAGACCTAGTGAGGCTAGAGGTTACAAGGGACATATCTCAACAAAATAAAGACAATTTACAGTAAGGCCACAGGCAACATTATTCTGCAGGAAGAGGAATTCAAAGTATTTTCTTGAAAATCATGAACAAGACAAAGATATCTACTCTCTCCATACCTATTATATATAGTACTTGAAGTTTTACCTGAAGCAAAAAAACAGCTGAAGGGGGTTAAATGGATATAAATATGAAGGGAAGAAATCAAACTTTATTATTTGCAGATGATAGGATTTTGTACATAAAATACCTTAAAGACACTACCAGGAAATGTTGATAGCTGACAAAGACTTTTCAGCAAAGTAGCAGGATACAAAATTAACACATAAAAATTAGTAACCCTCCTGTATATAAAATGTCAAATGGTCCAAAAAAGAAAAAAAAAAGGAAACAGCATTTTTAACAATAGCCACAAAAGATGTTGGGAAACTAATCTGTAGTGAGAATTCTCATTGGTCTTAATAATAAAAACCTGAAGTCAGATACACAGGTAAATACTGAAAGATCAGAGAGACAAAGGAGCAAGCCCTAACCACTTCTTACCTTGCTAACTCCTCAGCCTGAAAGGGCCCAACCTCCTGTGTCCACCTGCCTTATCATTTCCTCTCTCCGCCCAGCAATATCATTTCCTGTTTCCTCCTCCCAAGAGCTGGGATTAAAGGTGTGTGCTACCACTAAGAGCCTCTATGGTTAACTAGTGGCTAGCTCCGCCCTCTGATCTTCAGGCAAGATTTATTTGTTACAACACAAACAAAATATCACCATATTTCCCCTTTTTTCTCTAAAATAAAAAAAGGTCGTAACTAATATAAGAAAAACTATATATAACAAGTATAATAACCATATACAGTATATACAGGCAATAACTACATCAACAATGTCTAGTCCATTAATATTTGACAAATTCAGAGAAAATACTCCATATCTATCCTATCTCGGTGAGTCCAAAAGTTTGTACCTAATTCATTTTCCATTCTAATTTGCATTACCAAAACTATCTTTTAATGTCACTCAGCCTTATGTATTTTGCACCTTTTTAGTGAATTTCTTTTCTGAATCTGGCAACAAGGAAAACTGTAACTATAACTATAAAGTCTTCAACTCCATTAGAGACCTGAAAAGGAAATAATATTACCTGAGCAAAAAGAAAGTGCAAGCAAAGGACTTCCAAAAAATGTGAGAAATAACAGAAACAGCTGGCTGCCTAGACATTCACCCAAGATTCCTTTGCAATGGTTGGGAATCTATCTTCAGTCTACAGGCCTAAATTATCTGACAGAATTTCTTGTGAAGCAGGATATTCTCAAGGACTGTCCTACCTAGGGTTGGCAAAGTTTGGCAGTCAATTTCTTTTGTGTCCTGCTTGTCCAATTTGGACAGCATACTATCGGCAGTCAAGGTAAGGGTACTTTCTTGCCAAGTGGTTAAATTTTGCCACAAAGAAAGTAAACTCCATGTGGAGTTTCTTCAGTGCCCATCATTTCTTCTGAAGTAGATTGGTGCTGCCAGGAGCAGATATAGTCTCATTGTTATAAAAAACAACAACCTATGTTATTAAAACATTTTAAATGCGATATTCTGTAGATCTCTGAAGTGTTTGAAGATTACCTGTCTATCTAAAATATACCTCTGTTTGATCTTGAAAACATATCTAATATGAATATAAGTTTGATTATAATGACTAAATACTAACTTGCATTTCTTTATATCCTGATTAGTTGGTAATATTAAATAAATAAAATAATAATAATAAATAAATAAAAAGACTTTCAAAGACTAGAAATTTGCATTACATTGTTAAATGAGTTGTGTGGGTACAATACATTGAACAAAAGTAGAAATATATGTATAGTATGTTCTAACAAAAATAATCTCAAATTTGTATCTATATATAAAGATCCATATCAATGTAAAATATTTAAAACATGCAGTTGCTTTTTAAAAGTTGATTCAAAAATCTGCCCTTGTGTATATGTACCACATTTTCTTTATCCAATTGTCAGTTGATGGGCATCTAGGTTGTTTCCAGGTTCTAGCTATTATGAATATGTTCTGCTATGAACATAGTTGAGCAATATATACAATGGAGTACTACTTAGCAGTAAAAAAACAATGACATCATGAAATTTTCAGGCAAATGGATGGAACTAGAAAACATCATCCTGAATGAGGTAACCCAGACTCAGAAGGACAAACATGGTATGTACTCACTCATAAGTGGATACTAGATGTAAAGCAAAGGATACCAGACTACAACCCACAGCTCCAGAGAAGCTAGCTAACAAGGAGGACACTAAAAGAGATGCATGGATTGCCCTGGGAAGGGGAAATAGATGAGATCTCCATGAGTAAACTGGGGATGGGGGCAGGCCATGGAGGGTAGGGGATGGGGAATGAGGACATAAGGAAATGGGATGGTTGAGCTGGAACAGGGACGGAGTAGGAGAGCAGTGAGATACCATGATAGAGGTAGACATCATGGGGATAGAGAGAAACCAGATGCTAGGGAAGTTCCCAGGAATTCACAGGGATAACCCCAGCTTAGACTACTAGCAATAGTGGAGAGGGTACCTGAACTGACTTATCCCAGTAATCAGATTGGTGAATACCTTAGCTGTCATCATAGAGCCTTCATCCAGTAACTGATGGAAGCAGATGCAGAGATCCACAGCCACATACCAGGCTGAGCTCCAGGAATCCAGTCGAAGAGAGAGAAGAGAGATTCTACCAAACCAAACTAGTGGGAACTCATGAAATTTAGATCAACAGTTGTAGAGCCTTCATGGGACTGGACTAGGCCCTCTGCATAAGCAAGACAGTTGTGCAGCTTGATCTGCTGAAGGGGACCCCTAACATTAGGATCAGGATCCATCCCTGGTACCTGAGCTGACTTTCTGGAGCCCACTACCTATGGTGGGACACCTTGCACAGCCTTGAGGCAGGGGGAGGGGCTTAGACCTGTCTCAACTGAATGTACCAGGCTCTGCTGATTCCCCATGGGAGGCCTTACCTTTTTGGAGGAGGGAATGGGGGATGGGTTGGAGGGGACAGCGGGGGGGGGGCAGGAGGAGGAAAGAGATGGGGATCTGTGGTTGGTATGTAAAATAAATAAAAAATTTTCTTAATAAAATAATTACAAAAAATCTACTCTTTTATCCTATCATATCTATATTCCCCTTTTTTCTTTTCAAAACAAGAACCCTTAATCTAATTTCCTCAGTTCAGCCTTTTTTTTTAACCATTACCAATAACAACTTGTAACCAACCACCCTAAACAATGACAAAAAACCCATTGAACAACCAAAAACTACCTACCCCACCTCTTGGGAATATGGCTGTCCTGTTCTTAAAATTATTTCCTGCTGTCTGGGGGCAATGGCATCTTTAGGGGATCCTGAGAAGAAAATTTTGGGTTAATTGTCAAGTCCTGGATGAGGTAGCTATGACATTTGTTGTCCAGTCTCTGTGTAAGGAGAAAGTGCAGCACTTGTCTCCAGTCCTGGCTTTAGCAGTCTGTGAGGCTGGATCATCTCAGCTAGCCACCTCAAAACTGTCCTGAGCAGTTTGTAGTTCAAAGCTGATCTTTAGGTAGTGTTTTGCAGCTTAGTGGTGTTATCAGAGTCCTGGTGGAATCGTCATTGTGGGACCCATCATTCTTTTGGAGACTTCAAACGTCAGTGTTAGGCATGGTCATTGTTCACTGAAAGAAACTTATAAATGTCATATGCAGCAGATCTTGAAGAGGTTAAAGGATCAATATTTGTTATATACATCAGAGTACAAAAATTTAATTTCTAGTTGCCGAATATAGATTCAAACACAAAATCATTTACAGGAAGCTAGATGAAGCCTTTTTTAGAATAAGTTAGTATTCTATATGACCATTAATATCATGACAAGACATTATATATATATACATATATATATGATAAATAAATATATATACTATAAGTTTTGGGATAATATTTATAATTTAAGAAAAGCTTTAAAGAGTTAAAATAAAACCAAAGGATTATGAGATTAGTAGCAATACAAGAGTCCCTAAATTTTGGGTTTTCTTCTGTCCTATATCAGGTGGCTTTTCTGATATGAGACAAAGATTTTGGGTTTTACTTTAACAAGCATGCTTTGGTTTAGAGAAGAGAGAGTCACACTCCAACTCCAAAGCCAGCTTTAATTTCTAATTGGACTGGGACTACAAAAAGAGCATTTGCATTATATGGCTGCAGAGAAGAGCAGAAATAAATATTTGGGAAGATTTGTGAAATTTTATCTTGTTGGAGATGTGATATATTAATAGGTTAATTTACTCTTCTTCTTGGTATATTTTTTCTGGATGATGTGTCCCTTTTCTTAACATGTCTCATTTGTCCAGTGGTTTTCAGATTCCTTAGGTGGTTGCCTTCATTCTCCTGAAAAGACAAAAACAAAACTCTTCCCAACCCTAATTTTGAGGAGGTTCCCTTTTGGTAAGTTTTGTCTGATCAAATAAAAAGCTTTTGTTAGTTTTAAAGTTATTTTAAATTGAATGGTCTTGCTGTTTGATGAACTATCATTTCTTCTATTTAAGAGGTCTCTCTTGTTTAAATCTAATCTTTATCAATTTTGATTTATGGTTTCTCCTCAAATTTTTATCTTCTAAAATTGTTCTATCTTCCAGAGCAGTATGTTTTTTTTTTTAACAATAGGCATTAGATCTTTTAATTATTCTTGGAATGACTTTCCCCAATGGTCACAGGGAAGGACTGAACCAAATTTGACATGGAGCTTGCAAGAGGCCTCTCAAGGTAATTCCCAATGGCAAAAGGTTATCTTGCCTGTCTCTTATTGATCTACATTCATATGTGTTTCTTCCCCATGATCCACTGTGAGCGTTTTTTCAGACGGCAGGTTCCCTCTCCCAGTGGGTTGTGAGTTTTCGCTAGACCCCCTCATCAGGCTGCTGTCATACTAGGTAGTTGCCTCACTTCACAGTCATCTGAATTGTCATTGTTGGCAGACTTGGTGAGACAATTGGGAATTCTTAAAGGGAGGAATTATTTAAAGGAGAGATTTACTTCCCACATGAATTGACCAGAACCCAAGACTAGATAAGTCATGGGCCTAGAGAAAAACTTACTTCTGTTGTTCTACTAAACAAATATAGCAATAAAATGACTCCTAATGACACAGTGCTATGCCCATATATCAATGTATCACCTAGCCTTCATCGGAGAAACTTCTCCTTGCAGTAGACGTTAACACAGAAACCCATAACTGGATATATGCAAAGAGAGACTCTGGAGCACTCAGCCCTAAATGGGATGTGTTTAAGCAACCACTCCCCTCAAGTTTCAGGGATCTATGAGGAAGACCAGGCACAAAGATTGTAAGAACCAGAGGAGGTGGATGACTACAAGGAAACACTGTCTTCTAGATATAAGGTACATATAGGAACTCACAGGGACTGTGACAGCATATACAAGACCTGCCCAAATTCAGTCCAGAAAAAAATCCCAGCACTGAGATGTGAAGTGGACACAAAGTTTCACCCATTACCAAGAAGCTATTTGTAATTGATACCTGCTGCAAAAAAGAAAACAAGTTTTATCCAATGGATTGACGTTACGTATAACAATCATACTCCAGGCTAGGACCCAGGTATATTTGGCCAACACAGAAAGAACTCCATGTTTTTGTATGGTTTTTCTTTTGGTTTGGTTTGGATTATGTATTATTTTATTTTATTTATTATTTGTTTTGATTTTACTTTTTTCTTTTTCTTTTTTTTTTTTTTTTTTGTTTTTCAAGACAGGGTTTCTCTGTGTAGCTTTGCGCCTTTCCTGGAACTCGCTTTGGAGACCAGGCTGGCCTCGAACTCACAGAGATCCACCTGCCTCTGCCTCCCGAGTGCTCGGATTAAAGGCATGCGCCACCACCGCCCGGCTTCTTTTTCTTTTTAAATGAGAGAAAAATAACATGAAGTTGGGAAGGTAGGAAGGTTGGGAGGATATGGAAAGAGGAAAAAATATGATGGAAGTATGATATACAAAAGCACTAAATAAGAACAAATAATTTTTAAAAGCCACTTGTAGTCAAAAGTTTTCTCCAGTCCCACCCAGCCCTGAGGTCCTGCAGCCTGCTTATAAAATAATCACTCAGAAGCTTATATTAATTATAACTGATCAGCCATTAGCTCAGGCTTATTACTGACTCACTCTTACACTTAAATTAACCCACAAAGTTTATTTATGTTTAGCTATGTGGCTTGGTGTGGTTATATTGTGTCCCCCAATACATTGTGCACCTTAATAAACTTATCTGGGGTCAGAGAACAGAACAGCCACAATATTAAACATAGAGGTTAGGCAATGGTAACACACACACCTTTAATTCTAGCATTCCAGAGGCAGAGATCCATCTGGATCTCTGTGAGTTCAAAGCCACACTGGAAGCAGCCAGGCATGGTGACACATGCCTTTAATCCCAGGAAGTGATGGCAGGAGGCAGAAAGGTATATAAGGCATGAGGATTAGGAACTAGAGTCTGGTTAAGCTTTTAGGCTTTTAGCAGCAGTTCAGCTGAGATCCATTTGGATGAGGACACAGAGCCTTCCAGTCTGAGGAAACAGGATCAGCTGAAGAATTGGCATGGTGAGGTAGCTGTGGCTTGTTCTGTCTCTCTGATCTTTCAGAATTTACCCCAATACCCGGGTTTGTTTTTATTGATAAGACCTTTTAAGATTCGTGCTACAGCTTGGTACCTTTCCTCAGTTCTGCCTTGTCATCTTGCTTCCTCTGTGTCTGGCTAGCAACTCCTCACTCCTTCCTTCCTCTTCCCATCATTCTCCTAGTCTGTTCACCCCATGCATACTTCCTGCCTGGCTACTGGCCAATCAGCATTTTATTAAACCAGTGTACAAGAGCATTATCCCACAGCAATTACTCTATATGGCAAAGGCAGTTTTATATAATTGGCATACATTAAATCATTTGTGTATATAGTTAATTTCATGAAAGCATGAGACATGTTACAATGGCAAAATCTCTGATTACATCTGACAGTTAATAACTCATGTTTTTAGAACATTTTAAAGTTAAGGACTGTTTCATACAGTAGCATATTCATCTCAAGGGTTCAGTTTTCCTCCATTGATCCAAATAAAGATACTTACCCAAAGATTTCTATTGGTCTTACATTATTTCTCCTTCTTCTAAGTGAATCCTCTTGAGTCATAATGAACACAAGTTTTGTGCCACTCTCCCATCCTCCTTGTGAAGTCTTCCATGGGATTTACAACCATTTTTCAAATTACATGAGAGCCAGATATCTTTCTCCATCTCTTTGACATTCAAAGAAAACCTCCAACTAATAAATAAGTCTAGGTTTAGGAGACTCGATAGATATTTTTGTCTTCTCTAATTTTATCCTGCAAATCCTACACATATACTATGGCTTCTAGTTTAGTATTTTTATGAGATTCCTGAGTGTGTGAATGAGTGGGTCTCCGTTTCTTGTGCCTTCTTTTGAGCTCTGTTCTTTCTGCTTGTTTTGTCTAATTTTGATGTTAGTTTTTGTTTTATCTTATTATATTTCATTTCATTGTATTATTATCCTAAAGAAGCCTGTTTGTTTTTTAATGGGAGACTAACAGGGAGTGGATCTGATAAAAGCAGAGGTGGAGAAGAGCTGTGAGAAGTAGAGGGAAAGGAAATCCTAACAGGATACATTATGTGAGGAAAAAAATATCTCTTTTCAATACAAGAAGGGAAAAATCAATGGACAATAGAATGTTGGCTAACTAAGTGTTGTCTCATCTCAGAGATGTGTCCATGGCCCCAATGCTTAACCACATGCCAGCAGGACACAAACTGCATTCTTGAGAGCTGGGAATTAGCCTCTCAGCACTATAGCTGATTGAGTTAAGGGACTACTTAAGTCAACTACCTTCATAGAGAGATTTCTTACCTGCATTAAAGCAGTAAAATATGGATGGTGGCTATTATCTCTTGAGGTCCAAGTGCTTGTAGTTAAACAAAAAAAAAATTCTACAAGGGATTTTGAATAGAAGGAATGACTAAATAAGGTAACTTTTGAATTAATCATAGTAACTTTAAATATGTACTTCTAAATATATCTTCTGGCTTTGAAACATATTTCCTTAACCATTCTTACATAAGGTATTTATGGTGAATTTGAAAATAATTTACCTCTGCTTCAAAGACCATTTGACAGGGGGAAAATAAAAATATCAAGAATTAGAAGTTATGTATTCATTTCTCCACTTAAATGTCACATAAATCTTTTTATCTTTTTTCTCAGTCTCAACTTCATTTACTCTAAATAAAGTAATTCTGCTCTGTGCCTCAGAATTCCATTGCTGATGGATGAATCACTCACTAAGATTTTATCATTTTGTGGCATGTTACTGACCTGGTCTCCCTGGGAAGCTGGTCAGTGATCACTAGAATAAGTAGCAAATACTCAACCATTTGTTTTCTTATTTTCCTATTAACCCAAATACAAAGAGATAGGTGCATATAAATATATTTCTAGTTTAAACATGACAGAAGAATGCAAAGCTTGAAGTATTGGAATGATAACTTAACTTAAAAGGTATCACATTGATTATTGGGTCATTGGATGTGCAGAAGCATAGGGAAATATGAATCCTTACATTTTAAACCAGAAAAAAATCATGAACCATGGTTATGAGAAAATAAAAGAGAGATTATTTTCATGGAAACTGGAACTCATTCCAATTCTTATTGTTGATGTAAATGGTTACACTATTTTGTGTTTTAATTAATCTATGGCAGTCAGGATTTGAGAAATTATTAAAATACTCAGGTAAGCCATGCATATGTGAGCTCTAAACACAGAGTCTCTTTCAAACACAGTAATTTTTAAAAATAACTATCCCAGGCTTCTGGTTACTAAATGATAACATGATAGCATTTTGTATTTTAATTAGCATATGTTAATTGTACAAAACTTTGGAGAGTACTTTAATCCATGTTCATCACATACTCTTACCTATTTCCTATTACTCTTTTTGCACCACCTTTCTCTTGCATGAGGATTCCCTTTATCCCCTAGTTTAATTATTATTTGCTGATTTAATAAAACTCCACTGTGTATGTACTGCATTCTCTTCATCTAGTCATATTTTCTGATTCCTTGTCTTGACTATTGAGTGATTAGTGATTAGTACAGAACTAAAAAGATATGAAATTATGGGGCTAACTGACTCAAAATCCTCCAAATATAAATGTAGGGGAGGTATAGCTGGATCACATTGTAGTTCTATGTTTAGTTTTATTAGGACCCTCCACAATGATTTTTGTAGAGGCTGCATTTGTATGTGCATTCTCGCCAGCATTTGCTGTTAGTTTTCTGGATTATAGCTATTTGCACTGTGGTGAGATAGAACCTCAAGGTAGTTTTGATTTGTATACATCACTAGGCGAAGAATGTTGAACATTGTTTCATATTGTCATTTTTCTGCATTCTTTTTTGAGGGAACTGTCCATTCAATTCATTTCCCCATCTATTGTTGGGATTATGTGAGGGAGGAGTGTTTAATTTTGTAATTATTTATATATTCTAAATAGTACTCTCCTAAAACAGCACTTTCATGGTTTTGTCTACAGAATTAGGGCATCACAGTTTACTTCTCTAAAAAAAAGTGAACCTCTAATAATCTACATTATGGCCATCAAGATTGCTCAGTGGGTAAAGGTGCTTGTTGCCAAGCCTGGCATTATAAGTTTCATTCATGGGTCCTACATGTTAGAGAGAACCCACTCTCACAAGTTGTTCTACAACCCCACATCACATGCATACTGTAGAACACACACATATATGCATGCTTTTATAAACAAAATAACTAAAGTGAATGTAGTTTAAACATTTTAATCTACTTTAGTTACTAGGGATTTCTATTATGGAGCTCATTCATTTATCATTGTCATGCTTCAGGAAGAGAGTAAGTGTTTTCCTGAGTACTGTCAGGTATAAAGTACTTATCTATTGCACAGGCTTATGTTTTGCACTGCTACAGTATCCTAAAGGATGATGTTCACCCTTGAGCCATGCCTGCAGTACAAATATGTTGACGTGCTAGATCTTACTCTTTTACTCCTGACTCTCAAGGACAGTAGTTGGATCACTGAATGTTGTCATTCCACAAACAGTACTGAATATTCACCTTGCTCTATTTTATGTGATGTGAATATTCTCTTAAAATTATATTAGTAGTAAACTACTTGCAACAAACCAAGACTTACTAATGTGTCAAAACATTCATGCAAGACAGGTGAGAGTGCTCAGTGGTTACATTCATGCAGGGCAGATGAGAAGATTCAGTAGTTACATTCATGTAGGGCAGGTGAGAAGGCTCGGTAGTTAAATAGTTGCTCTTTTTCCAGAGGACCCAGGTTCAGTTTTCAGAATGATCATGTTGGCTCACAACCACCCATAACTCCAATTCTAGGGAATCTGATGCCCTATTCTGGCAGATGAAACACTCATACATATAAAATAATAATAAATTTTTCATGCTTAGAAAAAAATATGATGAAGTCTTGTCAGCTGAACAGCACTCCTCTTTGTCTGTCACATGCACTTGTCTCACTTCCCTGAGTGGTCTGCATTACTTTCCCAACCTGAAGTTTCTTTGTGCTTTGTACCCGGAATCTAATGCCTATCAATCTGTCAAACCTTAATTCAGCAATTTCATATTCTTTAATGATAATAATTTGTGTGAGAATACAATGTTAAGTATATATCATGCCCAAACTGCCTACTGGCTACCTCATATTTTAATTATAATGATGGTAAAGGCACATACACCCAACACTTAGAAGTATACATACTGAAATGGACATTGACAGACTGATTTGTTATGCTGTTGCTGTTCTCTATAAACCCATGGTGATATGATGAAAATGTGAATTAAAAGTAGGAAGCTTTGCATCATTTGGGAACTGATAAGAAATGTAGAATTTTGGAAAGCATCCCTGATGCATACAATCTTTTATTATTATTTCTGGAAGACCCCTGGTTATTCTCATGCATATTAAATTTCTGAAAAACTGATAAAACTAAAGCATAAAACTTTCCAATTTTACAATATCCGATTTATGTAAATTTGGTAATGCTTTTATTCAACGTTTTGCCAGAAGACTAAAATTAAAATGAGAAAAGGTTATTTCCTGTTCTGAATGACTTATTCTTTATTATACTGGGCTACATAAGGCCATTTAAATGTAAGTATATGATGTACCTTGAGCACATTTCCACCCACACCCCACAATCCTCTGCTTTCTTCCCTACCCCCTCCTGTTAGCTCGAGAAAATATTACTTCTACTCTTATAAGTATATACATGTTTATATGTGTCAATATAAAATCTGTGACACATAAATGAGGGAAAACGTATATTTGTCTTTCTGAGACTTATTTAATCTACTTAACAGGATTATCTCGAGTTACATCCAGATTCATACAAACAATGCAATTTGGTTCTTTTTATGGCTGCCCAAAATTTCCTGTGAATACAAACTGCATTTTCTTTATCCATGCTTTTGCTGACATCCTTCTAGGCTGGTTCCATAACCAACTGTTGTGACTATTGCCTCAACAAAGACTGTGTGCAAGCACCATTCTGGCACAGTCACCTGTAGTCCTTTAGGTAAACATGCAGTAGTGGTATATAATAATTACATTTTTAGCTTTTTGAAAACATCTTTGCTAAGTTCCATGATGGAACAATCCCCTCAGCGGTACAGAAGGGTTCACTTTTGTCCACATCAGTGCCAATGTCTGTTGTTTTCTTAAGCACTACCACTGTGACTGAGGTAAGATGAAATATCAATGTTGCTTTAATTTGCTTTTATCTGCAAATTTTATCTAGCTAATGAGGTTAAACGACGTTTCTTGTTTATTGCCCACCAGTACTTCATCTTTTGAGAACTGTCTGCTCATTTCATTAGCTAGCTCATTTAGTGCATTGTTTGGTTTCTTATCATTTAATTTTTTTATTTTCTTTGTTTATTTCAGATATTAATCCTTTGTCAGATATATAAACAACAAATATTTTATTCTATTCTTTAGGCTGTCTCTTCATTTGATAAATTATTCCTTTTACTGTTCAGCAACTTTTTATTTTAATTAAATCTCATTTACAACTGTTAGTATTATTTACCAAATAACTTTCTTATCCTCCAAATTCTTCCCTATGCTTATGTTTTGAAGTTTTTCCCTGATTTTTCCACTAGCAATTTCAGCTCTTCTATTAAGATAATTTCATGCATTTGAAGTTAACTGTCATACAGGATGAAAGCTACGGAACTAATTTCATTCTTTCATAGTGGATACAAAACTTTCCCAGCAGAGTTGCTGAAGACACTCTTTTTCTTCAATGCCTATATTTGGCATCTTTGTCAAAAATTGAGTAGCTGTATCTGCATGAGTTTATTTTGGGGTCTCTCCTGTTTCACTGATCCACATCCTTTCTGAGTGTCTGTAACTTGTTGCTTTCATCATAGTGACTCTGTAGTGCAACTTCCAATCAGATATGATAATTCTTGCAACATTGTTCCTTTTTGCTCAGGGTGGCTTTGACGGCCTGTGGTCTTTCATGTGTCTATATGAAGCTTACAGTTGTTTTAATTTCAGTGTTTGTAAAGGATGACATTTGAATTTTGTTGGCTGTGGAATTGCCTCATCAGACTGCTTTTGTTAGTATAGTCACTGACAGTGTTATTTTACTTTATGAATATGGGAGACCTTTTTTCCATCCTCCAGTGTCTTTTAAATGTCTTTATCCAATGCTTTAAAAGTTTTCACTGCATAAGGCCTTAGCTTGTTTAACCAGATTTATTCCAATATTTTTTATAGAAGTATGAATTAGACAGTTTTTTGATTCCTTTCTCAGAATGTTAACTATTGAAATATAGGAGGGCTTCTGTTTTATTATGTTAATTTTCCATCCTGGTATTTTTCTGAAAGTGTTTTTCAGATCTCAGAGTTTTATAGCTGAGTCCTTGCGTCTTTATGTATAGAACCATACCATCTCTTTGTTTTGACTCCTTCATTCATATTTAGAGCCCATTTTATTCTCTTTGTCTTATTGATGTAGCTAATATGTGAAGCACTATACTGAATAAGAGTGAAGAAATAGAACACGTATCTTGTTCCTAATTTTAGGGAAATATTTTCCATTTTCCTTCTTTTAGGATAACCAAATGGCTACAGTTTTTTTATATGTAGCTTTTGTTATATTGAGATATGTTCTCACTTTTCCATTCTTCAGGGCGTTTATCATAAAGTGATGTTTGATTCCAATGAAAGCATTTTCTCTGTCTATTGAGATAATCCTATAATTTTTGTGATTGAGTATATTCAAGTGAAATATTACATTCATTAATTTGTACCTGTTGAATGAAGCAAGCTTGATCATCATCAATGATCTTGATGTATTCATGAATTTGACTTTACTGACAATTTTTGCATCTATGTTCATCAAGGAGACTGTCTTGTAGTTTTGTTAGTGTTGTTTCTTTACTTAGTTTTGATATAGGGATAATATTATCTTCATAAAAAAATTAATGCATTCTTTATATTTTACAAAATAGTTTGGGAAGCATTTATGTTATCTTTCTTTAAAGGTCTGTTAGAATTCTGCAGTGGCTCCATTTGGGCCTAGAACCTTCTCAGTGGAGAATTCCACAGTAGACCCATTGGGGCCTAGAACCTTCTCAGTGGAGAATTCCACAGTGGATCCATTGGGGCCTAGTACCTGCTTAGTGAACAGACTTTGATTAATGTTTTAATCTCATTGCTTCTTAAGGATTTGATGAAGTGGTGGATCTCATTTTTAGTTAATGTTGGTAGTTTATATGAATCTCAGAATTCACTCACTTATTTATACTTACAACTTCAGTGGGATATATGATTTCAAAACATATTCTAATATTTTATTTCTGACTTCCATAGTTATCTGCTATAAGGTTATCTTTTCTACTCTAATTTTGTTAATTTCATTGTTTTGGGGTTTTTTTGTTTGTTTGGGGTTTCTTGGTTTTTTTTTTTTTTTTGGCCAGTTTGGCTAAGGGTTTGTTGATTTTTTTTTCCCAGCCCAATCACAGTTTCCCTAACTTTAGCTGTGTATTTTGGTGATTGTCTCTCTTTTGTTTGTATTTCATTAACTTTTGTGCAGACCTAATTTTTCTTTTCACATACTGATTTTGGGCCTTACAGTACATCATTAAGTCTTTTATATAGATCTCATTTTTTTTTAAATGTGGGCACCTGTGGCAATAAACTTCTGTATGATCCATTCATTGTATCTCATAGATTTTGTTATTTTTGTGTTTTCATTTCTTTTCCTTCTGGATTTCTTGCTGACTTATTCATTATTCAATATTGTGGTTTTGAATTATTTCCCTCCTTGTGATATTTCATGTATTAAATCCTTCCAATAGGGAAAGTACACCATACAGATCAAATGCAATCCTACAAAAGCAGATTTTGAGCATGTATTTACCTTACTGGAATTTAAACAAATTACGCTTTGAGTTGAATTTCTGGTACAATTGCACTGAGCTGGGCAGTTTTCAGTGCCTGTGTTGGTTGTCCCCTGCCCCGCCCCCAACTTTAACAGAATTAATTACAGATGTGGGAAGAAAGAGCCCTGTATGGGAGTACCTGCTGATCTTTGCAGGAGACGTGTAAGGGGATATCTTCAGCCTTAGAGTGCCACATTTCAATCTCAGCCTCCACATCTAAGACTGATTAACAGACTCTGCCCATGCAGCCACACTGGGTTTCACATATCTGCATAGGAGTGCTCTCCAGCTGTTAATAGAACTTGTGTCCATGAGAGAGGAGACTATAGGTCATTGTTTGGCAGTTCCCACTGACTTCACCTAGAGCCCTGTAAGTTATGTGGCCTTGCCATCAATTGTGCATCCAGTCCTTGGTATTCCATCTGTTTTCACAGGGCTGCTTGGCACTTCTCACTTAGCTCCCTGGACCTGCATGGAATAGGCGTGGCTGTTACTAACTCTCCTCCCTGCTTCTGTAGATATCTCACAGTTCAATAAATTGGTTTACAGCTGTTGTCTTTTGCAATAATAGAGATTCCAAAGTAATATCCTGCTTCTTTGCTTTCACTGAGTCACAATAGATCTTCATTCCACCATCTTACCTGGAAATTGAAATTCTTTTTTTTTTTCAGTTGCAGGGTATGGTGGTTCATGCTTTTATGTTTGTTTGTTTGTTTTTATAGTATTTTTATTTTATAATTAACTTAATTTCACATATCAGCCACAGATTAACATTAGTAAGCAGTCCATATTTCATATCAACATCCACTATATATTGTATGCAGTATATTATCTTACTGAAGCAGATAATTATTATTAGTTGGTAAATTACTTAGTAAGAAGCATAAAGTCAGTGACTAACATGCTGGGTTATGATACTATTTATTAATTTATTTATTTACTGGGCTTTGGGCTTATACTATTTGATGAGCCCTTAAAGCCTATATGGACTTAGGTCTGGTGGTTCACACTTGCAATCCTAGTAATTAGAAATATGAGGAAAGAGATAGTGAATTTAAGACTAACATAAAATACATAGAAAGTTAAAGACTAGCCTGGGTTACATGGTAGGACCCTGTCTTAAAAACCTACCCACAATCCCATGCGCACACACAAAAGGAAATAGAAAAATCTTACTCATACTAACTCAATTTAAAAGCTAAGGAAAATAAAGCTAAAGGTAAGAAACCTCTTAAATACTCAAGCAAATATCTTGTCTCCGTTCTTCACCACCATAATCATGAATTTCAGTGATCACAATTGCCTGTTGCTTTTTCTCCAGCACAGCAGCTGCACCTCAATCTACTGCTGTGTCAGCTAGTAATTGCAGGTCCATAGTTACTGGCCCCCTTCTAAGGCAGCAACCTGACAGAACATTTACATCCCACCAGATCCGCCTCTTGCTGCTGCCACCAAATATAGTTTTTAACTAAATCTCTATCATTCTATTTATCAATAAAACTTAGGAGTCAGAGTATGGGGTGAAAACTTGCTAGCTCAGAGAGGTTAAGGAGTAACTAGCTGACCTTCCCTCTCTCCCAGTTTCTTAAACAGTGAGTTTCCTTCAGCTCCACCAAACCAAAAAAGACCCCCACACTCACAGTCCCTCCCTACTACTTCCTGTGCATCTCTCTACCTGTCTTCTGATTACTTTCTGTCAGCTAGTTGCTGGGCAGTCCTCCTGACACAAGATTGATTTTATTTAATCAAAGCAAATGCAAACTCTAGTTTCACAGTGTGAAGGAATATCCTGCACCAACCTCCCACTTCATAAACTTCCAGAAACAGAAAGGAAGCATGGCAGATGGGAGGAAAATCAGAAAGGGCTAATTTGGAAAAGAGAGTGAGATGGATTATAATAAATGTTGATGCTGAGAAAAACCATCTTCATCTTCTGACCAAGTTGCATATGTAAATTTTTCTCAGAATAGCAGTGAACCTTTTAAGCTAGAATGTGATATAAGTAGTTTTCTGTTTTGGACAGTCTTCTCTGACAGTATCATGGAGAACATACTGGAAAAGAGAACAGAATGCAAGGAAACTAGATATATTTTATGCCAAACTCTAGGCAAGTTGAGCTCAGGATGTGTCCATGACAACATGGAGAAATCACTGAACTTGAAGACAGCTTAGAAATAAGAAATAGGAAGTAGAGATAGACTTGGATTACTGAGTAAAGAAAAAAATAGTCTCAAGGAACAGTTTGGGGACTTCGGTTTGTCATCTCAGTGAATGGATCTTTCTTGTCTTGACAGAAATAGAAATGCTTGGAGGAGAGCAGGTGGAAGCTTCTGCATTGTGCATATGGAATTTGAAATGTACGCCAACCATTATAGCTAGGACATACTTAAAAGTGTAAGTTAGCGATTCAGAAGGGATTTTATTTGAATGATATTATGATATAACTAATCTGAGTATACAAAAAGCACCTTGGGTATAACGTTGCCTTAGTGGAGGATAAGTTAATTTTTAGTGTTTTAGAATTTATGACTGTCTATTGAATAGTGAGCAAGAAGATTGATTATAAAGATATTCTCTTGACTCTCTTCAAGAACATTTGCTCAGAATGCCCCTCTGGGAAAGGTGATGCTATTCTGTTAAGGGAGATGGAGAGTGCCTTGGTCAGTGTTCTATTGCTCTGAAGAAAATATTTAATTGGGAATTATTTACAATTTCAGACATTTAGTCCATTTTCATATTTACAGGGAGTATAGCAGAACAAAAGTAGACATGGAACTGGAGAGTAACAGAGAGGTCTACATCCAGATCTGCAGGCAGCAAACAGAGAGAGACACTGGGCCTGGCTTTGACTTCTGAAACTCCAAAGCAAACCCCCAGTGACACACTTACTCTAATAAGACCACACCTACTCCAACAAAGCCTAGTCTCCTAATTCCTCTCCAGTAGTGCCACTTCCTGACGCCCAAGCATTCAAATATAAGGAGCCATTCATATTCAAACCACTACAAAGAAGATAGGAATGCTGGTCTGTTACAGATGGTATAATGTGCTTTAATAGCCCTCATACAGGATTCAACCTCATGTAACTGAAACACTGCCAAGTTTGAAAAGGAAGAAGTGGTTTCCAACAGCAATTTCTAAACTGCAAATTCATAAGCTTATGTGTGGATTTTCCATCATTTGTGAAACTGAACAGCTTCACATTTCTTAACATTGTGGAGTTGAAAAAAGACCTCAATCCGACTCTTGCTAATTTGTAGCAATGGGTATGTGCCTATGAACACTTCACAAAGACATTCTTTACATCTAATCAAATATAGTATTGCTTTCTTATCTCTGAAATGTTGCTAATTGTCTATAGACATGGTGATTTAGTTCTGAACTGGGAGCTTGCTGTGTAGTCTATTCTAAGGACTTAAAATGCTGCATTATCTAATTTTTTTCTTTTTGTATCCATGTGATCATTTGTATGTATGTGTTCCTTTGTAGTATGCTTTAATCTTACTTTAAAATTTCCCATAGTTGATGATTTCCTGGTGATCTGCATGTGACCAAGAAACTCTATGATCCCCAATTATCCCTTCATTTATTTAGTTAGTGTGTATACTACCACAACCTATCACTATGGAGATAACCTCACAGCACATAGAAAAATGCCCTCTCTGGCTTCCTTGGACACCCATACACAAGTCACACACACACACACACACACACACACACACACACACACACACACAAATAAATAAAAATAAAATCTTTAAAAGCACTTGCCTTGAATTCACCCAGCCTTATAAGTAAATAGTGGTATTGTTGTTGTTGTCATTTAAAGAGTCCAAACATTAAAGCCTTTAAGCACAAGTGAAGAAATCAGCATGCAATGCTAACTTTCACCACAGATACACTTGAAAGGAGACTTTCTTTTTTGAAAGCAGGTTTTCAGTAATAAGAAAGTTTTACTCATTGAGAACCTTAGAAAACCCAATCTTGGATTTCCATGAATACTTAGTCAAAAGAAAGCACCTTGCTGTCACTCTTAAAAAATACTTCATAAGTTTTAAATAGTCTTTTTGATGAAGCAATACAACTAATACTTGCATTTATTTCCTATTCTTTCCCCCCTTTTATTGACAATAGATTGGTTTTTCACACAATATATCCTGGTTACAGTTTCCACTCCCTCTACTCCTCCAAGTTCCTCCCCACCTCCTCCCCACTCTAGATCCATTCCTTTTCTGTTTCTCATTAGAAAAGAACAGTCTTCTAAAAAACGAGACTAAAGCATAACAAAATATAATATAGTATAATAAGATGAAACAAAAAGCATCACACAGAAGTTAGACAAGGCAAACCAACAGAAGGAAAAGAGCCCCAAGAGAAGTCACAAGAATCAGAGAACTACTTATTCACACACTCAGTAGTCCCATAAAAACATTAAACTGTGAGGCATAATATATGTACAAAGGACCTGCTACAGACCTGTATAGGCCTTGTGCTTGCTGCCTCAGTATCTGTGAGCTCATAGGAGCTGGGCTCAATTGATCTAGAGGGCCTTGTTCTCTAGATGTCCTCCATCTCCTCTGGCTCTTCCAATCTTTCTGCCTCCTCTTTCACAGGTTTCTCTGAGCTCTAAGGTGCATTCTATATTCCCTAAACATCTTCATTTGCTCTTCAATTGAAAATTATTCTGGAAACTATCACAGGAGCCTTGATTACACAAATATAAAGACACTGTTCTTGAGAAAAAAAGCTTTGTGCTGCAGGCTACAGAAGCATGAGCAGGTAAGTTCAATTACAAAGAAAGCTGTCTATGTATGATGGCTTTCCTAATGTCTCTTGTTACATACCATTTGATGTAAATTCTTTAAAAAATTACTGCTGAATATAATATGTATATATATGCATATATGAACTCGTGGTTTGAAAGAAAATAGCCACCAAAGGGAGTGACTCTATGAGATGTGGTCTTGTTGGAGGAAGTGTGCCACTGCGGAGGTGGACTTTGTAGTCTCATATATGCTCAAACCATGCCCAATGTCTCAGACTACTTCTTGTTGCCTATGAGTCAAGATGTAAACACTCTCAGCTCCTTCTCTAGCACTATGTCTGCCTGCATGCTGCCTTGCTTCCTACCATGACAATAATTGACTAAGTCTCTAAACAGTAAACGAGCCACCACAATTAAATGTTTTCCTTTATAAGAATTGCCGTGGTCATGGTGTCTCTTCAGAGCAATAGAAACCTTAAAACATTTATATGTATACACACACACACACACACACACACACACACAATCTCACTAACATTGTGGTTTAATCTCTATTGTGCATTTCCAGTTTATTCCATGATCTTTTATAGTGCTTCATGAAGCACATTTTATACATGGTTAAATGTGAAAGATGGTGACATTACTCCTATTTCCAGGAGTTTATTGAAACCCCAAGTAACTAAATGCTGACTCAAGAGCAGTATACATGGATATTTCTTGATAAAACCAAGTCATCTGGAGACATGTAGTAGAAATACCATACTTCTTTTCACCTCAGATGATGGAAAGAGGAGGATTTGCTGTTTTCTGCCAGTCTGTGTTCTGAGATGACTTAGCTATAGATCTAAGCCATAAAGCAAACAATAGGACTCTGGGAAGCAGGAACCAAGATCAGAACTGAGAAATTTTTGAACAAGTCTGTGCAATATTTATAGGAAATAAAAGTTATACAATCTTAAAATGGGTATATAATAGCACTCTTGCCACAAGAATTTGTCAGTTCATAAGGTGGCTTCCTATCTAAATATCTATTTAGTTTCAGGTTACATTATTATGTCTTTTTCTGAAAGGTTGGAATATGAAAATTCTGAGTACATAATTAATAAAAAAACCCGAATTTCCATTTTAAGCAAGTTATTATTGCATTTTACTTCCATAAAATATTCTTCAACATTTTCTGCACATGAGGGATTTCTTCATTTGAATAAAATGACTTTTCTTGTAGAATAATTTTTATTTAAGTTTCAAGACTTGTGCATATACTAACATGTCATAACAAATAGTTATTCATTAGGTTCAGTAACAGAACTTCCCAAAATTACATGATGACAATTTTTACTATTCCTATTAAGTTTCAAATAGGATAAATTATTTATAATTGATCAATTTTGTATCACATATTTTGAACTTTCTGAAAGCTTGTCTATGATTAAAAACTAGTATATTTTCACTGTCAATTTAGTTAAAAAGGTTAATATTGCAAATAAAATTGTAAATTACTTTTCTGAATATATATATAATTACCTTTCTGAATATATAAATCTTGATGTGACACAATATCATGATAAAATAATACTCCTATCAAATTAAGAAGCTTGTGAATCACAAATGAGAAAAAAAAAACCTGTGGTAGTCATAAAATTCAAGACTCCAGAAATTATAGATATTCCAGGTTCTAAAACAAATGCAGTCAATGTTACAGACCTTTTTATATATGGTTAATATAAGGGAAATAAAGTTTTGCTGTTGAATGACTAAAACATACTTCAATGTGGCTCTCATTGCTCTCTTTATTTGCCACTAGTAAATTAAAATCTATAAATATTCAAAACTTTGGAAACTTAAATATGATTTCAGAGTCTACCTCTAGCCTATCTCCTGTCCTCTCCTCACCTCCCATTCTTGTCCCCATCTGCCCAGAGTATGCCTGTAAAATCTATTCTATATCACCTACCAGGGGGATCCATGTGAGCCCTCCTAAAGACCCTTCCTCTATACCTAAACTCTCTGGGTCTATGAATAGTAGCTTGTTTATCACTTACTTAATGGCGAACATCCACTTATAAACAAATGCATACCATATTTATCTTTCTGGGTCTGGGTTACCTCACTTGGGATGATTTTTTTCTAGTTCTATCCATTTGTCTCAAACTTCATGATACCACTTTTTAACAGCTGAGTAATACTCCATTGTGTAAATATACCACATTTCTTTTGTCCTTTCTTCTATTGAGAGACACCTAGGTTGTTCGCAGTTTCTGAATATTATGAATAATGCAGCAATGAATGTGTTTGTGTAGGGGTATTTAGGGGAGGATGGAAAATCCTTTGGGTGTATGCCTGAGTGATATAACTAGATCTTGAAGTAGCTTGAGTCCCAAATTTCTCAAGAACCATCATATTGATTTCCATAGTGGCTTTACAAGTTTGCACATTCACCAGTAATGGAGAAGAGTTCCCCTTGCTCCACATTCTTGCTAGCATGAGCTGCCACTTGTGGGTTTGATCTTAGCAATTCTGGCAGGTGTGAGATGGAATCTCAAAGCAGATTGATTTGCATTCCTATGGTGACTAAAAAAGTTGAACACTTCTTCAGATGTCTTAGCCATTTAAATTATCTCTATTGAGAATTCTCTGCTTAGATCTGTACCCCATTATTAAATTGGATTATTTGGTTTTTTGATATCTAGTTTCTTGAGTCTTTATATATTTTGTTATTCGTCTTCCATCAGATGTGGAGTTACTAAAATCTTCTCCAGTTCTGTAGGCTTCCATTTTATCCAAATGATAGTGTCCTTTACTTTACCAAAGCTTTTCAGTTTCATGTGGCCCCATTTATTCATTTTTGATATTGGTGCTTGTGTTATCAGGATTTTGTTCAGATAGTTCTCCTGTGCCAGTACATTCAAGGCTGTTCCCCACTTTCTTTTCTATAAGGTTCAGTGTATCTGGTTTTATGTTAAGGTGCTTGACCCACTTGGATATCAGTTTTGTATACGGTGATAAGTATGGATCTTTTTGCATTCTTCTGTATTCAGACATCCAATTTGGTTAGCACCATTTGTTAAAAATGCTGTATTTTTCACAGTGTGTATTTCTGGCTTCTATTTCAAAAACCAAGCGTGCATGTGTGTGTGAATTTATGTCTGTGTCTTCAATTCCATTCCACTGATCCATGTGTCTATATTTTGCCAATACCAAGCAGTTTTTATTACTATAACTTGGAACTGAGAATGATGAGGCTTCCGGCAGTTCTTTTAAGGTTCAGAACTGTTTTATCTACCCTGGGTTTTTTGTTTGCTTGGTTCTTTGTTCTTTTCTTTTCTCAGCTATTTGTTTGTTTGTTTGTTTTTCCAGACAGGGTTTCTCTGTGTAATAGCCCTAGCTGTCCTGGAACTCTCTTTGTAGACCATGCTGGCCTCAACTCACAGAGATCGGCCTATCTTTGCCTCCCAAGTACTGGGATTAAAGTCACCACACCCAGCTATACTGGGTTTGATTTTGTTTTGTTTTGTTTTGTTTTTTGTTTGTTTTTTTTTTCCTTATGAAGTTGAAAATTGTCGTTTCAAGGTTTATAAAGAATAGTCTTGGGATTTCAATGGGGATTGCCTTGAATCTGTAGATTGTCTTTGGTAGGATGGTCACTTTTACTATATTAGTTCTACCATTCCATGGGCATGAAAGGTTTCTCTTTTCTTTTTTTTTAAAAACACATTTTTTTAAGATTTATTTATTTA
Organism: Peromyscus nudipes; assembly: GCA_902168325.1. Lineage (NCBI taxonomy): Eukaryota > Metazoa > Chordata > Mammalia > Rodentia > Cricetidae > Peromyscus > Peromyscus nudipes. Next base: position 14,214 of record CABHPH010155461.1, on the reverse strand, counting down.
TGTGTATCCAGTGTTCTGCCTGCATGTATGCCTGGAAGACAGAAGAGGGCACCAAATCTCATTACAGATGGTTGTGAGCCACCATGTGGTTGCTGGGAATTGAACTCAGGACCTCTGGAAGGACAGCCAGTACTCTTAACCACTGAGCCATCTCTCCAGCCCTAGAAGGTTTTCTATTTTCTGATATCTTCTTCAAAGACTTGAAGTTGTTGTCATACAAGTCTTTCACTTGATTGATTAGAGTTACACGACGATATTTTATATTGTTTGATGCTACTGTCTAGGGTGTTGTTTTCTTCATTTATTTTTCAGTTCACTTTTCATTTACATGTTGGAGGGCTACTTATTTTTGTGAGTTAATTTTGTATACAGCTACTTTACTAAAAGTGTTTATGAGCTACAGGAATTCTCTGGTGTAAATTTTAGTGTTACATATGTATTGTATCATATCATCTGCAAATAATAATACTTTGACTTCTTTCTTTACAATTTGTATCCCCTAGATCTCCTTCAGTTGTCTTATTTCTCTAGCTGAGACTTCAAGTTCTATATTGAACAGGTATAGAGAGAGTGGACAACCTTGTCTTATTCCTGATTTTAGAGGAATTGCTTTGAGTTTCTCTCTATTTCATTTGATGTTGGTATAATCTCACGGTAAAATGCCTTTATTGTGATTAGGTATGTCATTTGTATCCCTAACCTTTCCAGGATTTTTATCATGAAGGGGTGTTGGATTTTGTCAAGAGGTATTTTCTGCATTGAGGCACTTGTAATCAAGGGGCATTTGAGGGATGATATGGAAACCTAGTACAGTGGAACCTTCCTAAAATATATGAAGGTGATCCTAATGAAATCTCTCAATAATAAGGAATATGGATTCTCAACTGGCCATCTCACCAGCAAACAAGACTTTCAGTTGCAAAACGGCATGGCATTCAATTTAGTTGTTGGCCAAGGTGGTCCCATGGAAATCTCCAAACAATCTAGGCTGTTGCTAAGCAAACGGCTGTTCTCCACAAACTGACAGCAGGGTATCATTGCCAAGGACAACACTCATACAGCTCATGGAACATGGAGAAGTCCAGATGATGCCTACATTGAGCCTTCTCCCCTGTGTACTAGTGTCTTTGGTGCTGGAAGGTACTCTGTAGGCTACCAAAAGAGAAACATGAACACTAAACCAGCCACAGAATCTTTGGCCTACAGTGTGTCCTGCCTGCAAGATGTGCTAGAGCAATGGTGGTTAAGAACTGGTGAGAGCAGTCAACCAATGTCTGATTTGACTGAAGGCTCACTCCATGAGAAGAAAGCCATATCTGACACTGCTTGGGTGACCAAGGACCAGGGACTAGATACCCAGAGACCTAGGATAAAACCAAGTACTAGTGATGTGGGGGAAAAGTATGTATAAAATGACTCTTAGTAATACTCTGCTATACTCGGAAATCAGTGCCTTATTTGATCCTTATCAGATAATCTTCCTCTGGCAACAAATGGGAACAGATTCAGAGACCCATAACCAGACATTTCATACAGAGAGAATCTTAATGGGAGGTCTCCATCAAATACCTCTCCTTAGATCTCAGGGAACTCCACAGAACAGCAGACAAAAAGATATGAGACAGAAGGGATAGAGGACACAGGAGAACAAAGCCCTCTGAATCTATGAAGCAAGCCAGATATGAACTCACGGAAACTGAAGCAGCAAGCACAGGGCTTACATGGGTCTACACCACGTCCTTTGTACATATATTATAGCTGTCAGTTTAGTAATCTTATGAGTCTCCTGAGTATGCAAATGAATGAGTCTAGGATTGTGCCTGTTCTTGGGACTCTTCCTCCTGTTGACCTACTGTGTCGAACTTGGATGTTATAGTATTTACTTCAACTGAGTATATTTTATTTTGTCATGTTTGGTTGTTATCTCTTAGAAGCAAGTTCTTTTCTAATGAGAGAGAGAAAGGGAGTGAATCCAGAAGGGAGGGAATGTATAGTGAACTTGGAGGAGTAGAGAAGTGAAATTATACAGTGTTCTAAGAAAATGCTAAATTGTCTTTGAAAGTGAATCTACAACTTTGTATTTTAAACAGCAATTATAAATTTAATCTTGCTTGTCAAGTTTACTAGATTTGAACTAAAATGAAACCATGCTTCTGAGCAAACCTACAAAGAATTTCCTTGATAAAATTATTTGAAGTGGAAAGCTCTACTCTAAATATGGTGATACCTCTTAAAGACAGCCCAGATAAAGAATATAAAAGACAAATGTTTTTGTGTAATTTAAACTAACTTTTATCAGATGAATTAGTATAAATGTTTTTCAAGTATGGAGCTTGTCATATTACCTTGTTGAAATTATCCTTTCAAAAGAAAAAAAAGGTTGAATCTTTGTGATATCCAATTTGATTCTTCCATGGGTCATGCCTTTGGTGTTGCATCTAAAAGTTAAACCAAATAATGGTGCCAGGTATAAATTTTGTATTGCGTAATGGGTCATAATTCTAATCAGAAAGTGGTTGGTCACTCACATGGCATTTCTGGCAATGTTGTGTCAGAGAGCATGTCTTGCTGGGCTGATTGTCATTGTACATGTGTACTCATAGGAGTTCACAGCTGAGAAAGACTCCTAATTACTTTTCTCCCGGGTAGCATGCGTACCACCTTCTAGCACTGTGAAATCTAGCTTTCAGGGATGAGGCTTCCAAGTGAATACTTGCTTGATTTTTCCACGTTCTGTGACAAGTATATGGTATGTTCATCAATAGGGTCTCATTGTCAAGTTCTAGAAAGTAAGCAAAAGCATTAAAGTATTGGCAGTAGCCTGTAATTCTTGGGAGTATGTGTGACCTCACTGGACAACAAATCCAGAAGATGTTACCCATTCTGGACACTGGACTATTTATTTGATAGTCTTTGGTAAAAACATTATTGCTCTCTTATAGGACAATGTCATTTCAAGTCTCTCCTTGCATATGTGTGTGTGTATGTGTGTGTGTGTCTGTGTGTGTGTGTGTGTGTGTGAAGCTTCTACAGTACTAAGCTACTACATAGCTTTTCCAAAAGAGTTTTATGTTATTGATCACTCTCTATAGTCCTTCTACCCTGTTCTCCCATCCCTCTGCCAATTTAATTCTCCATATTCCATTATTCCACTTTAAATCTTTGTAGCACTGTTTTATCTCTCCTTCCTTGGATGCCACTCCCCCTATGGCACCTTACTGACTCCCTTATTTCTGTGGGTATTCCAAATGAAGCATATATCTAAAGATTTAGAGCTAACATCCACAGGAACAAATGTAAGACATTTGTCTTTCTGCATCTGGGTTACATTGCTAAGAGTGATTGACTCCACCTCATTCCATTTATCTGTGAATTTTATAATTTTCCATTTATTAACAGATGAATAATATCACATGGTGTAAATGTACTACATTTTATTATCTGTTCCTCATTTAATGGGTACCAAAGCTTCTTCCATGACTAGGCTATTTTAAATGAAGTACAGTTTACATGTATGAGCAAGTATCTCTGTGGTAGAATAAAGAGTTCTTTGGGTATATGTATGACCAAAACTGACATAGCAGGATCATGTGGTAGATTTATTTCCAGATTTTTGAGAAGCTCCACACTGATTTCTGTAGTGATTGTATCAGTTTTCTCTCCCACCAGCAGTACTTATTTGTTCTCCCTTTTCTAGATCCATACCAGCACTTGTTGTCTAAGAACCTGTGGTTACATGGGTAATAGGCCACAGGGAAGAACCTAATACTATTACTCTGCTAAAGGATCATAGTATCAATCTGACTCATAATGGATCATCATACTGTAAATTAGTGCATTATTCAACCCTCATTAAAAAAAAACTTCTCTCTTCAGCAATTAACACAGAGATCCACACCTAGTCAAGTTGCAGATAATCAGACACTGTGGAATGTTGAGCTCCAAATGGAACATGTATATCATACACATTCCCCCCAAGGTTTAAAGATCATTGTGGAAGATGAGAGAGAAAGATTCTAAGATTCAGAAACGATAGATAACTACAAAGAAGAGGTGTTTTCTAAATGCAACAGATCAGTGGCCTATATAAACCCACAACTGTTGTGACTTGTGCAAGCTGAAGTGAGAGAAAATTCCAACATGGAAAGGGCTCCGAAGTCCCACACTTAGCATAGGAAATATCAGCAACTGATATCTGCTAGGAGAGGCAGAGTCTGTTTTCTTTAAGTTGTTGCCCATATTAGGTCAATCATACTATAGTGGATACCTGTATGCCCAAGAATATATAAGCAATATAATTTGGACTCAATGGGTGCTGTGGTTTGAAAGAAAATGGCCCACATAGGAAGTGGTACTATTAGGAGGTGTGGCCTTATTGGAGGAAGTATTTCACTGGGGGGGGGTGGGCTTTGAGGACTTCTATGCTCAAACTATGCCCAGTGTCACATACTCCTTCCTACTGCCTGATAATCAAGCTGTAGAACTCTCAGCTCATTCTCCGCAACCATGTCTATCTGAACATTGCCATGTCCCACTATGATTATAATAGACCTAACCTCTGAAACTATAAACAACCCCAACTAATTTTTTTCCTTTATAGGAATTACCAGGGTCATGGTGTCTCTTCACAGCAATAGAAACATTAAGACAGATATTGATACTGGAAGTGCAGTATTGTTGTGATAGACCTGACCACACTTTTTTGTTTTGTTTTTTGTTTTTGTTTTTGTTTTTGGAGGAATTTGGACTTTGGGAGTTTGGGTTAGGAAAACAGTGAAGTTTAATAGACACTGCTTAATGACCAATACAAGTAGGATCATAGAAGAAAGTGGTGCTTACGGTGATTTGAAATGAGGGAGCATGGCTCAAGAGTTTTCATGGGAGAAGAATGTTAGTATGTAGTCTAGAGACAAGTCTTGTGATATTTTGGTAAAGAATGTGGCTGCTTTTTGCCCTTGTCCAAACATTTTGCCTGAGGCTAAAGTAAAGAGTTTTGGATTAATTCTCTTAGCAAAAAAAAAAAATCTCAAAGCACCCTAGTATTGACTCTGTTATATGGTTATTAGTGTTAACGCTAATGATGATTTATAGTGAAAAGGAGCAGGATGAGAAAGGAAAAATGCAAAGTGTACAATTTGAGGAGAAAAGGAGGACTAGGGAGTGAAATGATGCTAAGTCCTATGTTCAAGGAGATAAACAGACTAAGAAGCGTAATAAAGGGAGGGGTGACCTCAGCACAAGACCACACCCAGCTAAGTTTCCAACTTGTTAAAAGGGATTAAATTTTAAATAAAAGCTCAGAGCTGGGTATGGTGGTACATGCCTTTAATCCCAGCACTTCAGAAGCAAAGGCAGGCAGATTTCTGAGTTTGAGGCCAGCATAGTCTACAGTTCAAGTTTCAAGACAGCCAAGTTTAGGTAGTAAAGTAAACCATTGAAAACAGAACATTGATGAAGATGTAATTGAATGAGGAGGACATATTCTAGCCCCAGCAAGCAGCAGAACTTGGCAGGAAGAGCCATGTGGTTCTGGCTTTAGAGTCAAGGACAGAAGAAAAGGGTTATGGAAACTTCCTCTGCTACTAAGGAAAGCTGTCTAGGCCAGGCATGTGTCGGGGTGTCCCTGAATTGAGGCCCAGAGAGGTCATTGTGTGAAGCTGTAAAGGTGAGGTTGCTTTGCGGCCCCCAAGATGTTGGAGATGACAGAGCCATGGAATACCTGCTGAGAAGAGCTGCTAATAGGAAGTGGAACCAGCCCAAGAGAAAGAAGTGTTTTGTGGTCAACAAAGATGACAGAGATGAAAGGAGTTGGAGATTTGAAGAGTGTTTTGACATCAGGCATGGAGATACAAAGTTTGGAGTTTGCTCAGCTGGTTTTAGGTCTGGCTTTTGTACAGTATTTCCTCACTATTCTCCCTTCTCTATGTTTTGGAATGGTAATGTATATACTGTGACTTTATATGTTGGAAGTATGTAATCTGCTTTTTTTATTTTGACTTTACAGGGGATTACAGGTAAGAGATTGAATAAATCTCAGAAAAGACTTTGAACTTTAGACTTTTAAATAAGTTTGAGACTTTGATAGACTATGGGGACTTTTGAAGTTGGACTGAAAGCATTTTTGCATTATGATATGGCCACAAGCTTATTGGGGCCAGTGGGTAGATTTGGTGATTTGAAAGAAAATGGCCCCCATAAAAGGTGGCAATATTAGGAGTGTGGCCTTGTTAGAGTAGGTGTGGCCTTGTTGAAGGAAGTGTGTCACTTTGGGGGTGGGGTTTAAGGTCTCCTATGTTTAAACTATGCCCAGTGTTACATACTCCTTCCTGTTGCCTTCAGATCAAGATGTAGAACTCTAAGCTCTTTCTCCAGCACCATGTCTGTCTGCATGTTTCCATGTTCTGCCATAGTGATAATAGACTGAACCTCTGAACTGTAAACCACCCAATTAAATGTTTTCCATTACGAGTTGTGGTTGTCATGGTGTTTCTTCACAACAAAAGAAATCCTAAGACAAGTTCAAAAAAATTAAGACATAAAGTAGAGAAGTGAGAATATATCGGGGAGAAGTTGGGAGAGGATAGTGAATATGATAAAAATACTTCGTATGAAAATCCTGAAGAATTAATTAAAATAAATAAACAAATTGTCAAACCCATATTCTATGCCCTCCAGATCTCTCCAATCTAGGATATTGATAGTTTTGTTTTTTTGTTTATGTCTGTATTTTATTTTGAGTTATACACATTTTTGTGAAGAATTTAATTAAGGTCTGTGTTTATCCAGATTCTATTTTTCCAATGTAAATGTCCACTGGTTTGAGGCCAACTCTTTTCCAATGCATTACTCTTGTCCCTTAAGTAAATGTCAGTTACTATATACATGTGGATTTATTTTTAGACTCTGGGCTCCATCTCATTCACCTATATGTTTGCTTTAGCATAAATAACACATTGTCTTGGTTGCTTTGTCTTTATAGTAAATCTTTGAGTCATGTAATCAGTTCACCAAGTTTCTTTTTCTCCTTCAACAATGAGATGGTTATTCTACATCTAGCTAGTGTCACTTTTCAAAGACATTTTTTTTTTGGTTTTTTTGAGACAGGGTTTCTCTGTGTAGTTTAGGTACCTGTCCTGGATCTCAATCTGTAGACCAGGCTGGCCTTGAACTCACAGAGATCTGCCTGGCTCTGCTTCCCGAGTACTGGGATTAAAGGTGTACACCACCATTGCCCAGCTCAAAGACATTTTCTATTCAATCTGAGTAACATTATACAAACTGAGTGGGCTATATTTAGTAATATATACATCCACATCACATACACATGATGCTGATGATTGCTGAAAAAAAATGAGGCCAAGAACTTGAAAATGAGCAAGGAGCAATATATGAGATGGTGGGGAGAGGGAAATAGAAATGATGTAATTATGTTACAATGTCAAAAATAAAAGAAAAAATGTGTTAAAAATGTTAAAGTATCCAATAAACACAAACAAAATTAACCATCATCTTGAAATAGAACCATTAAACAGAGTGAGCACTCACATCACAGAAGAGATTTACTTTTGAATTTCATAATTTTAGTCTAGAATATTTAACTTGCAGAAAGAAATTTGGCCAATCTCCTAAGATTTTATGGTCAGATCTGTATTCTGTAGTGTAGTGTGATGGAATTGGGGGGAAAAGATATAAATCAAAACACCATTTTGCAGCTACAGTTATTATAATGCACAGCAGAATCGTATTTTGGTGGAGGAAAATGTAGAAATTATGAAAATACTTGAGCTAACACAACAGCATCAATATAAACAAATAAGAATTAAAATATATCTGATGTATGAAACTTTGCTTTGCTATACCAAACATCTGAATGTGTGAAAGGAATTATTTTATCAGCTGAAAATTTCATAAGCTCCATAGAAAAGGAAATACTAAAACAATAATTTCATACTACTGGATAAAATTATAATTTAAAAATTTCTAAATGCAATATATTGACTTTACACATTGCTGGTATATGTATGTATGTATGTATGTATATTAAAACATCACCTCTATACATAAATTTGTGAATAAATACTTCATAAAACTTGGTTTGCAGCCCAGATTATTCTATCTCAGATATTAAGATGGACTCATGCTATCTTTTAAAACAACTTCAGTTCTACATGGCAGATCCAAAAGTGAGGTAGTAAATTAATGAACAGGAAATATGTTCAGAGAGTCAACAACCAAGCAGACTATGCATGCAGTACAAAGGACAGAACCATTGTTCTGTAGTGCTTTATAATGTGGATGTCTGAAATGGATGGTTCAGATCTAATATAGCTTGAAAATCAGGTGCCAACAAAGAAAGTTTGGGTCAGGGAACAAGACAGCAGAATTACAAGATTATATCATAGGATCAAGAATCACAGCTATTCATAGGGACAGTTGTGAAATAGTATGGAAAGACAGGAAATCTGAGGGGGCATGGAGTCTGAGTTTGGTCAGTTTGTCACCAGAGCAGAGGCAGAAATTCTATCACAATCAACGTTTTCCACGATGTTGCAGACACAGAGACTACATTCCTTTTATATAGATAATTCCAATGAGATTATTAATATAGCAATGTATCATGCTTACAGTCTAAGCATGTCAAATATGGTCTTTCTCCCATCAGAGCTATAAAATTTTCTTAGAATTTCAAAGAAAATCCATTTATACAGTGAAGTGTAGCATGTATCTTACATGTTCTTATTAATAAAAACCCGGAGCCAGATATTGGAGTGAAAAACTGAGAAATCAGAGAAATAGGACAAGCCACAGAAAACCTCACCTCAGTTTCCAAAGAGACCTACTTCCTGTATACCCACACCTATATGCCATTCTGTTCTGCCATGTCATTTCCTCATGCTGTCCAGCTACATCACTTCCTGTCTGTCTGTACAGACCTCCAGACCTTTATGGTTAACTAGTGTTGGAATTTAAGGCATGTGCCACCATGCCTGGCTCTGTTCCCAGTGTGGTCTTGAGCTCACAGAGATCCAGATGGATCTCTGCTTCACCAGTGATAGGATTAAAGGTGTGTGCTGCCATTGTCTGACCTCTTCGTTTACTATAATGGCTGGCTTTTTCTTCTGATGATCAGATAAACTTTACTGGGGTGCACAAAGAAAATATCACCACAGTGAAGGACATTAATTAATCACCTTGTTCAAACCTTGTGACCAAAGGTTTTATCATATCAGATTCTAATCCCTTTCCAAGATATCTCCAGAGCTACACTATAATCTCATTTCCCAAAAAGAGAAAAAGAAAAAAGCATGTTAGAGATTATTAGCAACATTTTGTGATATAACTTGAGAGGCAATAAAAACATTTATACAGAGATTGCTAAAACACTTCAACCCTGCTCTCTCTTAAGATTCTACCTTACTATTTCACTTCCTGTTAATCCCAGTGCTTAAGTCTACATCAAATCTTTTCCTAATAAACTCTACTGGCTCATCAATTCTTCTTTCTATTGAAAAACAATTTCAGAGAACATATTCTAAATCCCCGTTGATGGGGACACAGGTGAGCCAGCCCTAAAAACAGGAGTATGGGAGATCTGGGCCCACTTGTCATCTGCCATATGATGGCAGAGACAGGGAAGAGAAGCCCCCTGCCACTCAATGGCTGAGGCAAGTGGGAAAGCTGGCCCTGAGATCAAAAGAGCAGAGAAGGAGAGCTGGCTCTGCCCCGCCTCCCACCAGCTGCAGTACTTGGAAGAAGAGGCCCTGCTCCTCACCTGGGCAGCGCAGCAGAGCTGACCCTGTTGGCAGAGGTGAGGGTGAGCTGGCCCTGGGGGTGTGAGAATGGGATAGCTGGCCTCACCCCCTCATCTGCCAGGTGGTGATGAGGGTGAGGGAAAGATGTCTTCCCAAGCTTGCCCCTGCCACCTGTGGTGGATGAGGGAGGTGACCTCTCCCTTACCAGCTGCAACACTCAGAAAAGTGGACCTGGCACCTCACCTGGGCAGCACAGTAGAACTGACCCTATTGACAGGGGTGCTGGTGAACCACCCTGAGAACGTAAGCATGGGAGATGTGGCCCTGCCCCTCATCTGCCGTATGATGGTGTGTGTTGGGGAGAGATGACCTTCTCCCCCCCACTACCCCTTGTTGCCTGTGGCTGGTGAGAGAGCTGGCCCTGAGGGAGTTATAAGAGTGGGAGAGCTGTCCCTGCCCCTCATCAGCTGTAGAACTCGGGAGAGTGGCCCTTACACCTAGCCTGGGCTACACAGTGGAGCTGGCCCTGAGGGTGTAACTGTGGGAAAGCCAACACTGAGGATGTGAAAGCAGGAGAACTGGCCCCACCCCTTGCTCATCACTGCAGGGAATGAACTAACCAGGGCAATGTGGAGAGCTCACCCTGGTAGTGAAGACAGGGGAACTGGTGGGTGACCAACCCTGTAACTACCCAAGCCCAGAACCAAAGTTATGTGTTAGCCCACCCCAACATCCACCCCATCTATGATCTGCTGGAACATGTGAAGGGGCCAAAAGCAGACCCAAAGCTGCAGGATGTCCACAACACAGAGCACAACAGGATATCCAAAAGGAGTCCTGGTGAGGGCTCAGCACTCACTAAATCACACTAGAGTTTCAATAAAGAAATTTTTTTTCTTTTCTTTCTCTTTCTTTTTCTTTTTTTTCTTAAACTTTATTTTATTTTGAGGGGTGAGGTTGCAAGAGCAGATGGTGGATCCAAAGAGATGGGAAATGAATGGGATTGAGATGCCTGATGTGAAAGACACAAAGAACAAATAAAAAGAAAGTTTACAAATTTCAAATGCTGATTATGAGGATATTGAACAAGCTTTTGTATCAATGGATACTGAGAAGGAAGAGTGAAGGACATCTGTAACTACATAAAATATTTGCAACATTTTAAGTCTAAAAAATATATATATTCTAATTATAGCTTCTCCTTACCCAACTCCTCCCAGATCCTCCCCACCTCCTCGCTCACCCAACTCCACACTATTTCTCTTTAGAAGTCATATAGGAAAACAAATAAACATAACAACAAAAATAAATAAACACAAAAATGAAAACCCACAACAACACACATACATCTTGAGACTCCTTGTGGGGTGAATTCAAGGATCCTGCTTCACTTGAGTACAGGTCTCTGAAAAGAACTCTCAAGTGGCTATAGGTGGGCAGAGCTCTGTCTTCAGACCACAACCCCACTGCAGCTACCAACTGTCTTCAGCTATATAAATTGGGACATGACTGAGTCCTTGCGTCTAAAATGAATAAGTAATAATAATTCTTATGTAATAAGTTAAGTTAGATAAAAATCCAACAAAGCGAATACTGAGTCAGCAAGTGCTACAGTTAACAGAAGCTCCTGTCATCATTTAAGAGGAGAGAATCATCCCTAATGAGTTCCTCCAAGAATGATTGGAGGATGGACTCAAAAAGTCCCCTTTCACTCGCCTTAACATGAACTTAGAGATATTTGAAAAGGGGCACAAGGATTCCTGTAATTAATAAAGCAAATGTAGAGAACTCAGCAATGCCTGTGCATGGTGTTTAGATACAGAAATCTTTCAGTGATTTGCCTTCTTGCTAATTGTCCTGTGCTGTCTCTAAAGTATTACAAATCTCAAAAGTTTTACTGAAGCACATGTGAAAAGAAATTTTCAGTTGATTTACACGTAAATAGTTTCTAAAATACGAATGTGGATAGAGGTATGCATCAGACTTATTTATCTAGACTGGCTAGGGAATACATGTTCTGGGTGAGTTAATATTCAGGTTAATAGATCATTATAATACATATGCAACATGAGATAATTACATATTATCAGCACTTCATATTAAAACAAAGGAGAAAAAGCAATCATTTTCAAAGTTTATGTGTCATTTAAATATTTACTCTATGGTTTATTTTCCACTTAAATGCCACTCTTTCCTTAAGTTAATTAATCCTTCCCCACACTGAACTAATACTGAGTTGACTAAATTCTTCCCTGTAGTTTCCGTCACTTGGAGCATTCAGAAAGTCTCTGCATCTGCCAAAACATATCTTCTCTTCTGTATCAAGGTTGCTCAGTGGTTCTGAAAAAACAAATATCAAGTAGCTTTATGCTTCTAGAATCCATCCTGGATAATGCACTGTGTTATGGTTGGTCTTAGTGTTAATTATGGTCATCATCATTTTATAGAGGGTAGAATTCTTTTATATTCATCTAAAAATTATTCGGATGTCCTCTGTTTCCCTCAGGTCCTCTCTAACTTCCTCTCATTTCTCTCAAGGACTTTAATGTTCATGAGGGAGGCAGAGGTTGTGTAATGTGCACACATAGCACCTCATAGGCCCACATGCACAGTGGCCTGCATCTCCCAGGCACATGCCCACCTCTCAGCTGGCTCGGAGGGACTACTAACTACTCTTGTGTTTACTCACATAAATCATTTTCAGAAAGCTTAATTCTGTGTGCTTGCAGGCAGTCTTGAACAGGCCAGTCAGCAGCTTAAAAAATCAGAGCCAAAATACCTCAGGCAGTGTTTAAAATGTTTGCTTTTGTTTTTTAGTCCTAGGGTGAGAAGGTGGGTCACTGCACAAGTTGAGGAAGTGCTGTACTCCTGAGCCACAAAAAAGTTAAAAACAGGAAAGAGAGGGAATGATATAGAAAGAACCCATGTTTAGTGGCCCAACCAAGTAAAACACTAGTTTTTACAGCTGGATAAATTATTGTAATCACATTGATAAATTAATATAAACCTTTGGAGTTACTGGCAATTGTTGTTAAATGTTTATATATGTATGTATGTGTCTATAAGATGAGGTATTCTTTGTCCCAGAAAGAGGACTGCACATGCAAATTTGTATTAGACAGAATGGGGGCTGGGGCCCTTAAATGACATTATTTGTAGTTATATCTACCCTCCACATCTTTCTTCATTAATAATTTATAATGCCTTTTAATCTATGGTTTGCTAATTTTACGGTAAAATGTAACTAATATCTTTAAGAGAATCCCATAATTTCTGGATATTGTTGGTCATTCAGAACACATTTTATATAAATTAATAGGTAGTAACATCAAATAATTCCTATTCACACAGAAATCATACTATAAAATTTCATGATGTTTCAATCCTAGTCTCATACCAAGCAGCAGTAACTGGTCTTATTTTTGAAAAGCACCATTAAATCTAAATGTAAGTAAATGACAATTGAAATTATCACTGGACTGAAAAATTCTCCGAATTTACAAAACTGTCTACAACAGAGTAATGTTAGTAGATTAGTTTTGGTGTATGAAAGAGCCCAAAGCACTGATAGCCTTCCTTTTAATAGAAGGGACTTTGGACTTGTGAAAGAAACAAACTACAACAAATAACTGTGGTTACACAAACATACAACTACTAATTTATAGCAGAATATTAATTATGCTAACACTATTAAAATTTATTCAAAGTTCTCATTTCCAGGGACAACCTGACCCATTTACATTGGAGAAACATGTGGGATATTATGAGCTAAAATTCTGTTTCCCCTTATCATTAATATATACCAAATGCTTCATTCTAAATTATGAGGCTGTGTTTGAATTTCTGTAGAGCTGCTTCTGGCTTTTTCATTTTAGTCTAAAGATCAGACATGCTGTAAGATCTCTATTACCTACACCCTGGGGTACCTTCAAGAGAGACTGATTTTTATGACCTCTATTTTCTCTATGTTTTCAAAATAATGAGGTGAAGATCTTCCGAGTTCTTAAAGGGAAATGTTGTTTTAAACCCTCTTGAGTTAAAAGTCCCTAAACTCCTTTTACAAATAAATATGAGGGATATAGTTTTATGAAAAATGATTCTTCAATTGTCATTTTAATTATTCTTTTCATTGGAAACTTTAAAGAGCCATCCAAACACTACCTACAGACTAAGGGACTATATTTTGAAGCTCACCTGCTGCCTGTGCACAGTTTTAAATCCTTTGGTAGGAAAGTAATCCCTTGTCAGCAATGACTCTTCACATAGTACAAAGAAGGTCTAAGTTCTTGTCTTGATGAAAACCTGTTGTATAAAGGCCCTTCCTGTCACAAGGTACCCCACAGAGTTAGTGGAAATCTCTTACATAAATTTATGGTGGTTCAATATTTTCCTCATTCCAGTCCTGCTTTCCTCATTACCTCATGTGACTCTCCCTCAATCCCCAGTCTCTCAGCTACAATCC
>CABHPH010155459.1:0-24527 GCA_902168325.1 Peromyscus nudipes | reverse complement strand
TTTTTTTTTATTGTAAAATAAATTATATAGTGCTTGGTCAACTATTTACTTACAAATTCAGGGATTTGTTCTATTTATCTATCCATTCCCTTATTCGGTAGTCATTATGCACCTCCTTTGTAGCCATTGTACATAGTGTCTCCTCTTCAGACCATGCATCTTCATCGTTGAAGGATCTGTACAAGGACTCTAAAGCCAGATGTTCCAATACCAGGAAGGTTTGGAATCTCACTTTATGTATAGGTAGATATGCTATGTAGAATACTATAAAGACACTCCCGTGTTAAGTCTCCTGCAGACCCAAAGGCTCTGGGCTATACATGTATAGAGTCATGGCTTAGTGTTACTTTTAACAGAAGTTTCAGTTCTGGCCCATTAGCCATATGTAAGCAGCTAGAGCCTGGGAGGGAGAGGAATGTGCGGAAATGTGTCTGACTTGGGATGTCTTGTTTTCCAGAATCCCTGCCAAGGGTTGGCAATCCCAGAAAGGCAGAGGCTGGCACCAGTCCATCGTCTATGGCTACCCATCAGACGCCTGTTCTAGAGGCGTGACCTAGATTCCCTAGCTGGGACCAGAAGGGCCTCATCGCCCTCCCATCTTTTCTGTTTTCCCATTTCCTCATCTCAAGCCTTGCTCAGCCATTAAGTTTAAAAAAAAAAGAAAATGCCCGAAGAGCTGTGCCAACATGTGTCTGCCTTTCTCTGTGGCATGACTACAGCTGTCAGTTGACGTGTGGACACACCACCTGGGGCACAGTCAGCTTCCTGTAGCAGATGGAGTTTTGCTGGTCCAGGAGAAGACCCACAACTGGGTTGTTAGAGCAGATGCTTTGCAGTCCATCTCTGGGTGTGTTCTCCTCATCCGGCTCATGCCCCACCTTTCTTCACCTCCTGTGTAGAGATGGCCAAAGCCCCACCACACTGGAGCTTCCAAGCCTCAAGTGTCCCTCCTGACCCCATGCATGTTGAGAAGTGTCCATCTCTTTGCAGTGTGAGAAGTATACAGTCTCTTTGGACATAGAGCTATGTGTAACTATGGAAATGTGAATAGTGGCATTGAAAATCATGGGCTATATAGGCTATGAAAACATTTATATTAGCATTTGCCAAAAGGTTGTTTGGCTAGTCTCTGGAGTGTTGACACTTTAATTGCCCTTTTTTTTTTTTTTTTTTTTTTTTTGGCCTCTCAATAGGGCAGTTTGAATTTGAATCTATTGTTGGTAGATAGTCCTACAGAAAAGTAGTACCCCCCCAACCCCCAAAAAGAAAAGAAAAGTAGTATCTTTCAGGCTTACAAAGTGTCCAAAGGAGTAAGTTTCCCCTGTGGTTGGATACATATTCCTGTTTTATGGCCGATAATTGAAGAAATGTGGAAATGGATCCCTCTGATTTCCAACCTAGTACTTAAAAATTGTAGAGGAAATTTCATCTAGTGAAGCTCTTGTTCAGCCAGTGTTTCCAGCCCTGCCTCTCAGCTCTAAAGCAGCTGCATGAGGACAGATGCCTCATGAGTTTGGGGAAGGGAGCGTGACCTCAGCCCACACTGTCTCCTTGCAGCCTCTGTGGTTATATTGCTCCCCTGCCTTCCCAGCAATGGTCCCAGCAGCATGTTCTTAATCAAAAGAAGGCCCGTGCTGATGTCCTTGACTTTTCTCGGCACCCTGAAGATTTTATGACTTCCTCTCAGCGTTTCTTTCCCCCGTTTTCATTCCTTCTTTCTTTCCTATGAAGTATTAAAAAAGCAAAAAACAAAACATTAAAATGTATTGAATATGCCGGGCAGTGGTGGCGCGTGCCTTTAATCCCACCACTCGGGCAGTAGAGGCAGGGGGATCTCTTTGTGTTCGAGGCCAGCCTGGTTTATAGAGTGAGTTCCCAGGACCACAAAGGCTACACAGAGAAACTCTGTCTCAAAAAACAAACAAAACAAAAAATATATTGAACATATATACATGTAGTTTAAAGACTGGTATTAAAGGAAATGCCAGTGTCCTCACCACATTATTAACCAGATCACCAGCCACCAGGATGGCTCAGCAGGTAAAGGTGCTTGCTACCAGTCGATAAGCTGAGTAGTCTCCAGGAGCCACATAGTAAAATGGGGGAACCAGCTCCCACCAGCTGTTCCCCATCCTCCACATACACACCATGTACATGCATGTAATACACAGTAGATAGGTGGGTAGTCGATAGGTATAGAAATATCAAAGGGCACCTAGACCACCACCAGGGCTTCCTTTATCTTCTCTCTGGTTTGTACAGTCCTTTCTTCCACCCAGAAGCAACAACTCTCCAGAACTTTGTGTTCCCCATCTCCCTGCTTTTTATATGTTGGCAGCGACATATGTCCACCTCCAAGTCATAGATTATAAAAACGGTCCCTGTTTTGAGCATGGTAAATGCTAATCATCAATATGGATTTCTAATTTTGTCCATCATTACCTGTTAGAGATTCATCCTTGATTGTTTCTGGGACTGTGCTTCCTCCTTTGCTGTTGTATAATATTCTTTATATTACAATGTATCTCTCCATTCTGGTGCTGATGGACGTTGTGCATTGTTTGGTTATTGTAGTCACTGCTGCTAAGAACATTTCTGAGTGAGTCTGACAAATTCATAAAGTCATTTCTCAGTAAAATGCAGAGTATGCAAAGCCAAGCCTACTAGGAACTTGAGACGTTTTTCTAAAGTTAAGTAAGAATTTCCTTTTGTGCAAGTGTTTGTTGATGGTTGGTATTAGTCACCTTTTAAATTTTTAACCAGCTCTTTAACCAGTGTCTAGTATGACATTTTATGACCAATTTTTTTTTTTTTTGCTGATAAATACAATGTTTGCATTTTATATTGACTTACAGCCAGTAAGCTTGCTGGACCCCAGTGGTTTACTGTATACTTATGTTAATGTCAAGTACTAATTTCATTGCAAAGGGAAGTTTCTTTTCTTCTTTTTCTGTCTTACTCTTGTAGTATTTTTCTCATCTTCCTACATTAACTGGTTTCTCCAGGAGGGCTTGGAGTCCTGCTGGTGATCAGGTACACCTTTCTCGTTGCAGCTGGGAAGAGCAGAATCATCCTGCAGGGTCTTTACTCACTTAATAGATGCCTTTAATCGAGTGGCAAGTCAGGAGTTTTTATTTTATTTTATTTTATTTGGTTTTATAGACTAGATGTTCTTTTGTATTGTGAAGTATAAATTTATATAATTATCAGGAGGATTATATGGTTCCCTTTACTAATACTAACTTATTAATGTGATAGATTTTTTATTGCCTAACATTTAATCACCCTAACATAGTATTGAGTTGTGATGACTAAAGATAAACTGTCAGAAATTCTCTACCCTTAATTAACACAGTCTAATTAGAGAGACAAAGCGCAGTTAAAGAAAAGTTAATAGATGCCACAAGGGTTGATAGTAATTACTTGCTTCGTTACTGGGACTGGAAATTCAGTTGTGGGCTCTAGTGGGCCCTGCCAGCCTCCCAAAAAAGTGTGGTAGGCAAAAGGAAAAGTTCTTTGTAATGTGCTTTACCAAACTGAGGGCATTTTGAGGTTCTGTCAGCTTCAGGTAATCATTGCCATAGGGTCCTGCTCCTTGTGAATGGTACGTTTCGTGGAAGTGTTTAACATTTTGTTCACACAGTGCTGCTCTCCAGGAGCCTCTCTGTCCTTGGGAAATGCCTTCCGACTACACATTTTGTAGGTCATTGTGCCCACCCTGGATTTGCTGCTTATACTATCTTGGGGTTGCTTCTTCCTTAATAACTGACTTGATTCTTAGAGTTATTGGACAAAAGCACTATTTAAGAACATCTTGACTCTACAGACATTCACAGGACCCCCTCCAGTTTGAGGAACACAGGGCCAGGCTCCCACGTCAGCAATCACTGGCTCTCGGGAAGCTTCCCGTCTACTTAGAAGCCAGAATTACAGTGTAACTGCGAAGCACACGGTGGCCTGGTACAAGAACTGATGAAGATCCACACTCCCTTTTGCATCCACAATGGATCTGCCTGTGCAGCTTTGGCAATGTTGGCCGAAACATTTTCACAGTAGGCAATGGAGCAAGGATTGAAGAAACATGGATGCCCCAACTGCAGTGTGTACTTGGCGCACTCTCGCACACATAGACAGACTGACAGATAGCCACACACACACACACACACACACACACACACACAGGTCCAATATGGGTCAGTTTCATTTAAAGTACTGAGTATTCACCAGTCTTTCTGCTTTCTCTAGTGCAGTCCTAAGGGATTTTTGTAAATCCCTCTGCTCATACCCCATGCCATTTCACTCGTGCATAGCTGTCCAAGTTCTGACTGCCCCACATGATCTATCCAGTCCATGTTTTATCACATCTTCTTTTTTCTTTGCAGTTCCTAGGTTATGAATTCATTTGTTTCTCCTCTTGATCTTGTTGCGTCCGGCTCCATTATCTCTACATCTCTATCTCCCCCTGTGCTTTTTTTTTAAAGCAGTCATGATAGTTGGCAGAGTATCCTGCTATCCTCCTGGGACATTTTTAGCATCTGCATCATATTTCTGTGGCTGTATGACCAATCAAATCATGCCCCAAATGGTATCACAATTCTGTTCATTACTATTTTGAGCCATTTAGTTCCATCTCTATTATCTATGGCTGTGGTAGTATAACCCCTGGCTTCTTCTTCCTTCCTAGCCTGTGTGAAAGTGCTCGGTGCCAACAGAAACAGGTCACATGCTTGTGTTAGAGCAGAGTAGAATACTTTTGGTAAATACAGTTGTGGTCTAGCACCTCTGCCGTCCCTTGCAGCTGTCCAAACCAGGGTACCACTTTCAGAAATCAGGAATTCAAAAATCCAACCAAACATGCTTTGAGGTTATTGCTGATGACGAGATCTGGCACTAGGAATTGCTAAAGTAGCTCAATTCCATGGTTTAGTTTAGAAACTCAGAAAGGTAGCCCAAGTTCTCACCAGTCCCATGTATAAGTTAAAAGAAGTCATAAAAACCATGAAAATTACTTGCCTGTAGAATAAGTGTCATTTGGGCATGATGGTGCGTGCCTGTAATCCTGACACAGAGGAGGCAGAGGTGAAGGATTGCTATATGAGGGAGGCTAGCCTGGTCTCCATATCAAGACCCTGTGTCAAAAAGCCAAGCAGCAGCAAAACCAGGTGTTTATTGTGTATATATAAATTCCTCTTCCTTCCATCACAGTTTCGTGTTTTGTCCCCTTGTGTTTACATCATTAAGTCAACTGCCTATCGGGATTTTCTTTTGAAGATTATATTTAGTTTTAGGAGTCTGAGGGTTTGGCCTGCATGTTTGCCAGCACCCCTCCCCTCCTGTATTCAGTGCTTGTTGAGGCCAGGAGAGGGCATTAGATCTCCTGGGAATGGAGTTACAGATGGTTGGTAGCTACCATGTAGGTGCTGGGAATCGAACCTGGGTCCCCTGGATGAGTTCTCCTAACAGCTGAGCCTCCTTTCTATAGGAACTTAATTCCTGTTTTTATGCCAACCAAGTCCCAAATTCAGCAGAATGAAGGCCAGCCCCTGTTCATCATCAAGCTAGTTGCCTTTTCTTTTCTTTTCTTTTTTTTTTTTCCTTCAATTTTTGGTTTTTTGAGACAGGGTTTCTCCGTGTCGTTTTGGTGCCTGTCCTGGATCTCGCTCCGTAGACCATGCTGGCCTTGAACTCACAGAGGTCTGCCTAGCTCTGCCTCCCAAGTGCTGGGATTAAAGGTGTGTGCCACTGCCGCCTGGCTTTTTTATTTTTATTTTTTGGCCTTACTTTTCTTTAACCCATTCTGATTTCCTTTATTCTTAGCTTATTGGGCAAGTTTGTGCATTTGTGTCAAATTGGTATGCTTTTCCGGAGTCTTTATTGCAGCTAACTAACTCTAAGTAGAGCACAGTCTAATTTTCTGCTTGTCTCGCCCACCCCCACGTCTCCCACACATACACTGTGCTTCCTGGAGAGTTGATAAAATACATTACAATGAAAGTCAACTGTTACTGTCAATCAAAAACCTGATAAAATCCACATCTGAGGCTGGAGAGGTGGCTCAGTGGGTGAACTGCTTCCTGTGAAAGCGTGAGAACTTGAGCTCAGATCCCTGGCACCCTCCTAAAAGACAGGTATAACAGCATGCACCTGTAACCTCAGTGCCGGGGAAGGGAACAGAGATGTGCAAATCCAGGGAGCGCACTAGCCAGCCAGTCTAGCCAAATGGGAAGCACCAGGTTCAGCAAGAGGTCCTGTATTTAAAAAAAAAAAAAAAGGTGGGCAGTGATAGAAAAAGACATCTTGATGTCAGCTTCTGGCACAAATATACACATGCATAGGTGAACACATTTGTACGCATGTGTATACACGCATACATCCCACACACATCAAAATGTTTTTTTTAACTTACATCTTATAAACAGACGTTTAAGCTGCTACAAAATACATGGAGATTATTCTTGTTTAATAGCCTTTTTTTATTGTCTGTGTGTCTTGAAAGCTTCATATCTTAACACTCCTCCCTCAAGTTCTAAAGTTCCTGTGATCAGAATAAGGGTGTTTGCACTTAAAAAAAGAAAAAAATCCAACTAAGGAGCAATTAGAGAAGTCTCAGGAAAGTGCCTGTGACTCCTAAGATTAAACCTGTTCAAGTGTTCACTAGACCTGAGCCATGTGAGCTCCCGAGGCCCGGTGTTGAAGTAGAGGTATGGTGTCTGAGCCTCAGAACTCTAAGAAGTTATAGTTATTTGTAACCTTCCTGTCCCAACATTTGTCAGGGCTTTTGTTTTGTCCAAAGCCATGGCCGCTCCCACTGACACTGAGCATCCAGTAGAGGTGAATGGAAATTTCAAGAACATCCTTATTCTGCGTTTAAGAACACAAGTTAAAACGTTTTGACCCTACTTAGTTCTGAGATGGTCAAAATGTGAATAACTGAAAGGGGATTTCAGAACAGTTTATACACAAATGCCGAATGTTTTAAGCCAGGTCTCATTCAACTATTTGTGATGAAGGACCCATCTTCCCCCTTAAAGTATCAGCTGTCATATCCATCACCAGCCTGTATTTCGGTGGATGTGTTCACTAAGGGGAACTGATCACACATTCAAGGATCATGACCATGTCAGATCTCATCAGCGCCTTCTCCATTTCCATACGTAACACTTGTCCTCAGACCACCGCTATAAAATACTATTACTCTAAACTTTAGCAGCGAGTGAGAGAGCAAGGTCAGTGGGAGTACAATAAAATGATAGATGTGGTACGCTGGATTGGAAGCCAGTTAAATACTGGCAGATGTGCACGCTTTGGTCCCCATGCATTTGCTAAGCCCTCTGAAGACCATAGAGTTAAAACTGCGTCCACGTTGTTGTTTTTGTTCCCTTACTCTGCAGGGAATGCACATAGTAGGTTGTCATTTCTCTTCCCCCAAAGTGACTGGTGGCCTGATCACTGTACACATCTAATACCCAAGATACATTTCTTCTGTAATGGCAGGGAATCGCTTTCTCAGGTTTCGTACATTTGTTTTATTAAAATCCGTGTATACATCGTCTCAGACATTAGCCAAAGCAATAATATTTGAACCATAAAACAGCCTCACTGAGGATTCATAAATATGACCTCTCCCACCCAATCATTTTCATATCATGTTTGTCCCTTTAGCAGCTTCCAAGATGATGTTTTTCAACTCCCATTACACCCTAAGAATTTGCTTGGATAAGTGAAATCAGTTGCAGTCCTGTTTGCCAGAACATGGTGCCACACCCTTGGCAGGTAGGCAATATCGGCTTCAAATGTTTGCAGGGTTACTGAGCATTATTAGCCCTTTGTCCCCCTGACAGGACCCAACCCAACCTGCCATAGAAAGATGGGACTTTGGGGACATGGGCATGGCAGTGTGTGTACTCTCCTACTGCATACAGAAGTGTACAAGAACAGTGGCCACTTATGGTCGCTTTCAGACAGGCGTGGAGAACAGCATCAGGGCAGAACAGGAGGCCAAGTAATAGTTCTTTCTGTGCCGCTTTTCTCCTCAAAACAACACATAACTTTAGATGGACCCCTTTAAGTGACAGCCTCTGGATGTTTTGTGAAGGAAATCGGTATCACTGCAGTGGCCCAGCTAAACGTATTATCTGTTCCTCCACCCCTCTGGGAGTCTCCAGATCTCTAAGATTAGAGGAGCCCAAGAGTAGTCTGACCCACCCAGCCACTCTATCAGCAGCTGCCTGGGAGGTAAGAATATGCTCCCACTCAGAAATATACTGTGTCCTGGCAGGCCTTACCAACCCCCGGGAAGGTTTGGCTACACAGCCCGAGACTGACAGGTCCACTCACTAAGGCCATTGGCACAAGACCTTCCTGAGGGCTTGCGTTTCCCGCCCTTCTTGCCCCAGGCAGTCCCTTGGCCCATGGCCAGTGGTCCCCCTGGAAGACTTCCTGATTTCCGGAGTTGAGACTCCTCCCAAAGAAGAGACAGGGTGACTTGAGCTCCTTGGGTCCTGTAAACCCCCGGTTATGGGATAAACAGGGCCTGTGTGGGGATTCCTGTTCCATGTAGGTAACGTAGTCATCTGGCTGTCTATCAGACTAATTCCACACACACACCCCCTCCTCCCTGATGTTGGAGCACATCTGTAAGGAAGCTTTGCTGAATAATGAAGAACAACCCGACTGATAAACCTTTTCTGAAGCATTTTCCTCCCTTGGAACAGAAACACTCTGTTCTCTTCAGTAGCACTGAAAAACCATTAGATACCGTGCAGACACCATAGTTCTGCACGATTGTAGTCCTGCATTACGATTAATATGAAAGTTTGACAGCTCAGAGAACCAATCCCTATAAACTCATTATTGAAGAACAGGGGTAACATTCATACACATTGAATGAATTCCTAAAAGAAACTAAGTAAGAAAAATACCCTCCCCCCCCCCCATACACCTTTGGTTTTAAGTGTAAATTGAAGTTATTCTCTCATGGAAAAACTTTTGACCTGAAGCAAAAATACACATCACATTTAAATACATTTGAATTCATTTCATTGTCAGAGTGCAGCCAAAGCACAATTGGTTCTTGCACAACCACCTCTGAAACTAGTTAGTCAAATGAGCACTCAGTCCCCATAGCGTAAGACGTTGAAGAGAGGCATTTAACAATTAAAGTGTACCATTGAATTGCCTCCAATTGCATTAGGAGCCCCCCCCCCCCAGCTCCATGAGCCTCAATTGTTTAAATAGCCACAGTGGCACTATGTATTTGCTACCCAAACACCCAGCAGAGTACATGAGCTTTTCTCTTTCCTTTCTTTTGCTTTTTTAATTGGAGGGCATTGCTGGTGAAAAACAATTCTTTGATTTGTTCTCTTGACAGTAGAGAGACAGCCTGGTTATTTCTTCCTTGATAAATTAAGCCCCATTGTCAAACATAACTACTTAGAAAAAGAAATGCATTGTGTGAATCGGAACTCTTAGACTGCCTTGCTTACATAATCCCCTTTATGTTTCCCTCGGATATTTTGCTCTAAAATATGAAAGTATGTAGCCTTGCACCATTCCCTTCTCTTTCCCCTTATTTTCAACAAAGGTAGCTATTCTGCTGGAATCCGAAGGGCAAAAGTAGCTTGAATCTAGGTCTTTTAATGTGCCCCGTTCTTCATCAGCCCTTCCTTATTTTCTTAAAATATCACTTCATGAAAAAATTGACTGGTTTGCATATGCTAAAAAGATATTGGCATTTTGTCCCCCACCTTTTGAAAAGCTGGGTTTAAACCAGGCCATAGGTGAAACCTCCTGTGTGCTCAGCATTTAGAGATTTACATTCAGAGAGAAGCACAGACTGATGAGGGGCTAAGGGGTTTTGGTGTGAGGGTTTCCTCTTTGTCTTAGCTAAAAGTGGTTGTGGAGACTGTGTGTGTGTGTGTGTGTGTGTGTTTAGTGTGTCTGGGGGAAGGTAGAACATTCAAGTTGCAGTCGTCGTCAGAATGATGCTTTTTTATAATGATGGTTTTTAAAACTTAGAATTGTTGCTTCCCAAATGTGAATGCCTATCTATCTATACATGTATATGCAGTTTTGAAAGGAATAAAACTTAACGGTGCTGAGTTTTTGGTGGCTAAATTCTAAAGTGAGCCGGTAAGGAGAAAGTCAGAGGGGTCGATATTCCATCCTGAAACTGATTAGAATTTTTATACTATTTAATATCGAAGATTATTTCCCCCTTTCTTATGTTAAACACAAAGATACAATAGTCTTTGCAAAGGCCAGGTTGATTGGGCAATGAGTGTTTGAAGAACTATGCTCCGCAATGGAGATTTTCACACAGTGAGAAGTTCTGGAGTATTGAAAATCATCACATGTAGCATGAGTCTTAAAAGTTCTTATTAATAAAATCAAACCCGAGGCCAGTTATTGGGGTGAACACTGGAAGGTCAGAGAGACAGAATAAGCCACAGCTATCTCACCTCGCTGGGTCCTCAGCTGGTCTTGTTTCCTCAGACTGGATGCCCCGAGCCCTCATCCAGAATGGGTCTCAGCTGAACTGCTGCTAGAAGCCTGAAAGCTTAACCAGCCACATGCTTCTCCAGGCCGCTTCTCCAGGCCAAATGCCTGCTCAGGCCAAATGCTTCTAGTTTCTGGTCCTCACGCCTTATATATCTTTCTGCTTTCCACCACTCCCTGGGATTAAAGGCTAACTTTCTGGGATTAAAGGCTGTGTCTCGTGGTGCCTGGCCTTTCCAACGTGGCCTTGAACTCACAGAGATCTAGAGGGATTTCTGTCTCTGGAATGCTAGGATTAAAGGCGTATGCTACCACTGCCTAACCTCTATGTTTAATATTGTGGCTGTCCTGTTCTCTGACCCCAGATAAGTTTATTAGCATACACAATATTTTGGGGAACACAATACCACCACAATCACAGGGCTTCATATCTTGTATCTCATCAATCCATCAATGGAGTGGTGACCATGGACTATTTCAGCCCCTTTTTTCTCATCCTTCCTGCTAATCACTCTGTAGCTCATTACTGAAGAAAACATACAAGAACCCACAGCCAGATACACACAAAAACATTGGTATACCACATGCATTTTCATGAATGGTGTTAAGATATATATTTTTGATTTACACTACAGATTGAGTTATGTTGCCCCCAAACTAGTATGGTCAAGCTCTCTCACCAAGGTTATGTGGGTGAAATCCTAATCTGATAGGTTTGGTAAGGCTCCTTGTGAGCTTGCAGCAAGAAGGTGGCCTTCTGTGTGCTGGAAGGGAGTCCTCACAAGAGTGACCACTCGGCAACTGGTCTTAGACATCCTCAGGAAACTGGGGACCTTGTCATTTGAAACACTAAAGCTTTCCAGTCCCCTTGTTCATTTAATAACTGGAGAGATCTGTTCATTCACAGCTACCTTGCTAAAACTGGTAGTTCTGTAGCAGTCGGTTGAATTTGAACAATATACTTCTCACGGCCTGCAGGTGAAGGCACTTGATACCAAGCTGATGAACTGACTTCCAGCTCCAGCTCTCACATGGTAGAAGGAGTTGTCCTCTGACCACTGTAGGTGCGTGTATACACACACACACACACACACACACACACACACACACACACACAGAGTTAATTAATTAATTAATTAATTAAGAAACCAAACTCAGAGGACTTTTTAAAATTTCAACAGTTTCAAATCTAAATACTTACTGGAACCGGAGATACTTGGCTTTAACATGTTTCCATAACTATTTAAAATAAAATTAAGAGAAAGAGTTTTTAAATACCTGTTTTGTTTTATTTTTCCTTGGAGATGGTTAAGACATGATTGAAGCAGAAATTATTTTAGAGCCAAATCCAAATGCCTGCTTTAAAAAATAATCAGCAGGATTTCCCGGGCATTGGGAGAGGCTCCGTGAGTAAAGTGGCTTGCTGCACAAGCCTGGGGGCCTGAGTTCTGACCCCGAAGCTCAGCAAGCTGCGTGCCTACGAGCCTGGTGGTGAGTAACAGCAGCCCCAATGCCTGTGACATCCAGCTGGCCAGCCAGGCCAGGCAAACCAGGGAGTTCCTGGCTCAATGAGAGACCTCAGCTCTGAAAACAAGGTGGAGAGTGACTATGGGAAGACCCGCACATCAGCCTGTGGCCTCCACATGTATGTGAGTGGATGAACACAACCACACACACATGTATGCACACCATCGATTTGTAGGCCAGCGCTGTCTGTTCCTGAAGGCATCTTGGAAGAACTGTGCGCATGAGGTGACTTGAATATTTTACCATGCGTAAGCCACAGCCAGAATGGCCCCTGTGATGGGTGGTGACGGGCCTGGTTTCCTCCCTGCAATTCTCCACCTTGCTTTTGTGAAGTAAACATATATATATGTATGTATGTATATATATATATATATTAAAGATTTATTTATTATGTATACAGTATTCTGCCTGCATGTGTCCCTGCAGGCCAGAAGAAGTCACCACATCTCATTACAGGTGGTTGTGAGCCACCATATGGTTGCTGGGAATTGAACTCAGGACCTCTGGAAGAGCAGTCCGTGCTCTTAACCACTGAGCCATCCATCCAGCCTGAAATATATTTTTAATTTTTAAGAATATTTCAAATAGAGTGTGCACCTGTTCCTAAGCCCTTTATCTAATGAACACGGCGACGTTCTTCTGAAAGTATGTGGGTCCCCAGATGCTTGTATGGGACCTGGTTCACAGCAAGTGTTCGTAGAAGCTTCTATCTCAAAGGAAGAGGTCAATAGACATATCCCAGTTCGTGTGTCTTTTGAAATTTGTGTTCTGAAATCTGCCTCCCTGCTGCCATGCTTCCGGCCTGTATCTGTCACCTGACTGCTGTCAAGAGCGTCCAGACAGGGAGATGTTTTCCCGTTTCTTCTCTCGTTAGCGTTTCTCTGCTCTCCTGTATTGAAAGGTAGAAAAGCGTTCCTTAATGAGTTTCAGAAAGTGCTGATGTTAGGCAGTTTTTTAAAGAGGAGACAATAATTTTTAGACAGCGACATTTTGCATCAACACTTCATGTGGGCCGCTTTGCTTCTTGTCTCGTTCTCTTAGGAGTCATGGTTGTGTTCCAGTTTCCTTTCAGTTCTCTCTTCCCTGGTGTTGGGTTGGGGTGGCTTTGGTCTACTCCAACAATGGATGCTTTGAGCAGTGAACTCCAGTGCATAATTTTCCAGTGAAGTCACAGCAGAGTGGGGGGACGACAAAAAGAGGGCTTATTTTTGGAACTGGAAATAATGCTGTGACAGAGGCATCAATCCATCTAATATTCCAATGCAGCTGTATCTGGTCATTTTATGTTTGTGCAAATGGTAATGAGAAATTTCAGAATCGTAGCTTTTCAAATGTTACTTGTTCATCTGTAAATATTTTTATGAAATTTCATATTTTAATGAAACGCGTGAACTTTGAGTTCTCTTGAATGAAATAAAATGCTCTTAATTCATTTAAAAGTCATTTCCATTGTCATTTTGCTACTAAAATAAGCCCAGTACCCCATAGCCATAATTTAAAAATTTCGTTAAGCTGACTTTCCTACAGCCAGGGGTTACTAGGATAGTGTGTTAGTTAATATGTGATCGTTTTTGCTTATTATTCTCCATTTGTTAAGGTATTTTTTTTGGTAATTGGAAGGAAGGCTCATTTTACTGTTTCTGGGAAATCTTTAATAAGTGTGGTTATTTTGTTCTCTTTGTTTTAAGAAGTAACTTTAGAAGAAGCTTCTTTCATCTGATGAAGCGAAATTCAGAGACCGGTTTTCGGTGACCATTGGATCAACACTCTGGAACCTACTCTGAGGATTACCAGTGTACCTTCTTATGTACATCTAAGTAGACACAGAACATAGACTCTGTCCTGGAGGAGAGTTGACGTATTGTTGAAGCATGTACTGGTCAGCTATTTGATGGTTTTCTGGTGGATGTTCACAGAGCTCCTCTCATGGAATGCTTACCAGAGAATGACCCACCATGACTGCAGCTGCTTTTGATGGTTTTCTGTGCATTCTACACTTTGCTGCTACTCAAACCAACATGCATCCAAAGTAAAAACTCTTCTGAGGCTTTTCGGTTGATTGTGATGCATGGATGCTTAGGAACTAATGGGCTTTAGTAATGATGAAGAACCCCAGCAGTCTGGCCATTAGGAATAACTCAGCTGTTTGCTTTTTGTCTATTACACTTAAGAGAGTATTAGAAATAATGAGCAAATTAAATTAAATTTAAAAGACTCTTATGAAGGCAGTTTCTTTAAATACTGGAAATGCTATTGTTTGAAAAGAATAATTCGTTTAGAATTTATTTAGATTTGTTGTAATCAAATTACAATAATTCAGGAGAGACATGGTTAGCTTGCATTTTTCCCATAGTGCTTTCGTAATTATGTCTTTTGAAAGGAATGGTTTCTTAGATTCCATAACTTACCAAAACACTCACAGATACATTGTAAACTATCCTATGCAATATAGTTAAAAGTGAGGTATGATAGAGCCCCTCTCTCTACCTAATCTTGCCCTGATATAAGAATCCACATTGCTATAAAAGGCAGGCAGTTGTGGAGCACAACTTTAATCCCAGCACTTGGGAGGCAGAAGCAAGCGAATTTCTGAGTTCAAGGCGAGCCTGGTCTACAGAGCAAGTTCCAGAACAGCCAGGGTTACATAGAGAAATCCTTCCTTGAAAACAACAGCAACAACAATGCTAATAAAAGACAGCTAAAGGCTATCCTTTATTATGCTTACCTAAGGCTTGCAATTTAAAACCAAATGTTGAAACAGAGTCTGAATTGAAATGATGTACCTATTCCAAGTGTACATGTTTTATTGTTTTTTTATTTTTAACAGCCTCCAGACTCCCTACAGATTAAGTCATGAGAGTCCCTAAGGGTCATTTAGTGTAAATGCTTGAACATCGTTTTTCCTTTGGGACTGTGAAGGTCAGTTTTTTTCTGCTTGGGGTAGTCTCTGATTTAGCTCCTTATACTTCGGGCTTAATTCCTGAGTTCAATTTCCCGGGTAATTCTGCCATGACATTGGCAGTTCTGGTTTGGTCTCTATACAGCCACTGCCCTTGGACAGTGTAATGACCTATCCAACTGAGTGATTTTTCCCTTTGGGCCTTCTTAAGTATCCCTTCTCTGAAACCATCTTTTCTGTCTTGTTTCTTGACATTGCTGCCATAGTCCTTTTGTTTGGTAGCAGACATCCTTAATTGCAAAATCATTACAGTTTGAAGAATGTATCGCTTCTCTTTTGTGTTCTAGCCAAAATAATTTAGAGTTTGAGGAACTTCAAAAATTAATGACAGTATATTAATAACTCATCAATATTCTTATTTCTCTCTGCTGAGATTTGCTGTGTGACAGTGGTGCCTAGTTATCTCCAGAGCAATTTGAAACATCTCTGGTGTAATAGAATATGTTACCTTAAGAGAAGCTGCAGATTCACTGCTTCCTCAGTAGCTACCAAAGGAAGGACCTATCTGATGTAGCATCTGAAGTAGCCCAGTTGTTGGCTTTTTCTAGCACAAAATCTCTTTTAGGAAATCCGGTGATGTCTGCCACAATGAATGTTTTGTACATAGTTTGGCTGTTTAAAACAACTTTTACGATAGATTTGACATCATGAGATTTATTAGTTCGTTTAGTTTTATCCTAGAAGTGTCAAAATTATAAAGCTCTGGGATCTCTTAAACTTACTACACTGTGTGCCACTGTGTAGCTGGACACAGTGATCTGTTCCTATGGTCCCTGGAATCCCAGCTACTGAAAGAGGCTGAAGCCATAGCCCAGAACTTTGAGGCTAGCCTGGGCAACATAGTGAGAGCCTTTCTCAAAATTTAAAGGGAGGAGAATGTCAGCTAAAAGTGTATGTTTACAAGATTCTTATTTCACTCTGATTTCCTTTTGTAGTCGGGATAGTCTTAAAGACAGTTTGTGTTGTCATTTCACGGTGCTTATCTTGGGGCTGGAGAGATGATTCAGTGGCTCAGGCTGTGTTGTTCTTGCAAAGGACCTGAGTTCCAGTCCCAGTGCCCATGTCAGGAGGCTCACGGCCACCGGTAACTACAGCTACAGTGGGGTCCAACTCCTCTGGCTTCTGTGGCGCCTGCACTCACTTGCACGTACCTGAACACACACACACACACACACACACACACACACACACACACACACACACACACACACACGCGCGCGCGCCTTTTAAAATAATAAAAATAAATCTCATCAAAATAGAGTAAGTATCACGAAGTCTTTGATTTTCATGTATATGAATTAACAGCCTTTCACCACATTACCTTCTATAGCACTATGTTTTCTCAGTCTGCTAATATCTTCCCCACACTACTAGATATTCATACTAACCCTCTGAGACATACAGATGCATTGTTCACAAGGACAGGTATGCATTTCAAGGAGGATAATGTAAAATAATAATAATAATAATAACAATAATAATAATAATAGTCTGCCAAGTCAATGTACACATCCAGGGGCCTCTTGAGCTATTCTCTTCATGGTGCCATGAACACAAGTTAAATAATTGTGATCTTACAGTACCACATGAAATATATTTTAATTTACTTCAAAGTACATGTTAAGTTGCTAACACAAAGGCTGAATAAAACCCTGAGTAACCATGATCAATGAATTAGAAGAAAATATTATTAGCTCAAATTCCTTGTAGTTCAATAGTAAGAAGCATTTTGTCTCACTAGGTAGAGCACGGCAGCTTTGTCATGTAGCCTTGAGTGTCTAAGGACAGTAACAGGGTCCTGGGGGTGGAAGAGTTCCCTGTGTTTACTCCCCCTAACTTCGCATTCCTCATGAATGTGGGCCTGACCATCTGAGGTATAAAGTCTCCTAATAGCTTTTTCCAACCAGGAGACTTTACACGTTAAAGCAGTTCATGTAGTCGTGTGAGAGCTCATGACTTCCCTGTTCTCCACTCGATGCCAGTGCCAGTCTGCTCTATTTCCTTTGGTTTTTCTGGTTCCTCTTCAGCTTGCTAGATGTTAAAAGATTTTCCCATGCTCACTTGTTCCATAATGCAAGGTCCACTTAATGTATATTTCTAGAACATTTGTGTCACGAACCAGACAGGACATGTTGTGGCCTGTAAAATACAGGGATTGAGGGACAAGGACAATCTGTGGAGACTTCCTTCTGCTTATATGTCCCTTGTATGAATGTTTTTGTGGCAGGTATAATTAAAAAATCAAGCAGTGTAGATGACTAGAGAAGATGAAAATTGGGAAGAAAATAGATTGATTCTACCTTTAATGGTTCTAAACTAAAATCCCTTTGAAATGATGGATTATAGAAACGAGTGGATCTAAATGTTGTGGCTTTTTCCTGGCAACATCGGAAACTGTTATCAGCCAGTCTGGGAAAGCTGTTCCAGCTCCCGAAGGTCTCAGCATCCTTATGCATGAGGGTTCACAAAAGCAGATACAGATACAGAACCATCCTTTCTATCTGTGTCCTTGTCTTCTTTATTCTTCTCGGGTGTCCTCAGCGGGGTGTAGAGCATTTTATTTACAGTCTGAGGTTTATGCACTGTGTTACTCCCAGTCTGTCACTGAAGAAGGAAAAAAGGAATGATAATGACCACAGTCAACATTGTTGGCTGGGCCCCCTAGGTGTAATGTGCTAAGTTCTCACAGCCCCACTGTGAGACTGATTGCATGATCTTCTTCACTCAGCCCTGCAGCCATGACAAATAGCTGGTGTTTGAATGTTCCTTTTCGATTTAGAGACGGGACTGCTTTTTTCCCTATACCACTTGAAAATGTTAAACTCTAGATTTTGTATATAGCAAAAATACCAGTCAGTAAAAATGCCAGATTCGAGAACTAGACACGGAGTTTGAATAGTCTACAAATAAAATAGTTCCTCTCTGGTTTTTCTCTGCCGACGGCACAAATGAAGCTAGAAGGCAACACCTGGGATGGTGGGGCCCCACCCAGTCCCCATGATCTATCTTGGCATTCCTGTTGAAGTTGTTAAGAAGTCTGGAATGTTAGAATAACTAGCGAGCAGCATTAAAATCAAGATGAGTTCTGTGCGTACAGGTACGGCTACATTCCCACCTGGGTGATACTCACACATCCAACTGTAAAGTTTCTTGTTCCTGCTAGTTTGAGCCACCTTCGTGTCTCTTGGCATTTCTTTTAATCAGGGGGACTAGGAGTAGGAAAACATGTCTTTGGGGTTTAAATGATGTCAGTAATTGGCAATAAGAGAAAGGAAATTTAATCTGAGATGATCACAGAGGCCTTGGTCTTCTCCTTTGATAGGGCGATTTCATCAACCCATTTTCACTGGCTTTTCCCAGGGGGTTCTCCTGTTTACTCCTCTACGTTTTCATATGAAAGCATTTCTCAAGCGACTTCTAAAGGGAAATATTAATGCATTTACTTGAGATCTGTATTTTGGTACCTCCAGCAGAATGTGCGTTTGTTTCAAACTCTGAGTCCTCTTGTGCATGGGGTGAGAAATTCAGAATTACTCCTTATTTATACAGCCTTTGGCAGTTTGGGCAATGTGTTTTGTCACCTGTTTGCTGTCTTAAGAAGAGCTGGAAAGTTTATGAAGAAATAGAAAATATGACTTTGAGCCCTTGACATTTTAAAATAAATGTACATATTGTTAGTGACAGATTGCTAAACTTGGCTTTAGACACTTAGCTATGTTTCTTGCCAAAAGTAATCCAGATGTGCATAATTTATCCGGCTGCCATATGTGCACTGACATGTCTTTCTATAATCAACTGTCTGTTCAGTATGGTTACAGTTAAATGTTCTTTTTTATCAACATTCTTTTGAAATAGTACCGACTTGATCATTTCTTTTAAATTTAACAACTTCTCAACGGCAAAGCACATCTAGTTTACCTTTACACCCCAGGGACCAGACATGTTGAGTTTCTAAAGAAGACACTGACATCCAGATCCCCCAGCCCTTGCATTTCAAGGGGAAGCCCTAGGATGCCATCTTCATCAGGGTCCCATTTTGATGACATTTGCTTTAGAGTGTAGGGTGGGAGATATATGCTATGCCCCCAATGCAATATTGTTGAAACAACAATAAAGTTTCCAACCACTCATTTGTTTTGAAAAGGAAGTAGGAATAGGAAATCTTACTATGGATCAAATAAGTATGTAGAAACAGGACATTTTGCTCTTTTCCTACTTTCTGTGCCTTGGTCAGACCATGCTTATGACCTTCCTGTGGGTTATGACATTATGCTGATTGCCAGGTATTATCTTTTTGTTGAAGAAGGCATTTTCCCCCCCTAGAGAAATTTTTAGCAAATGGGTGTTTTATTATTTCTGTGTTGCCAGTTTTAAAATTAACATTTAAATATCTCAGAGAAATTTCTGGCACATGATGGTGACATTTCATTAACGACTGTCCTATGCTTGAGCGGTAGTTACCTTGAAACCGTGTCCTTGTTTTTTGTTCACAGCGACGCGGAGCCACCATTAAGTCTAGACAGCGTGTTTGCCAACAGTGTGTCCTTGCTTATGTTTACCCACAGCTGCAATTCAGTTTTTCCCACCGTCCCCATCTGTGCATGCTAGCTGTGCGGCGGCGACCTTGGCCAGTTCAAAATCTGTTCAGCCAAGCCCATTTGTAGAAAGAGCTCCAAAGACAGATGGTGGGACCGATGATGGGGAACTGCTTGCTAGTGACTGGCTAATGGTAACCAGCCTGTCCACTCCACAGTGTGATTTCTGAGGACATATCTGGAAACTCAGTTCTGATAGCATAAAAGCTAACTCAGTGTTGCGGTAAATGTCTGGATAATCAGAGTAATATTGTTGTGGGTTTGGAGAAGTTAGAGGGAGAAGGGACTAAGTGCCGGGGTGTCTGTTCTTAGAGATCGCTCTAGCTGATGTGTGGCTCTTATTTCTAATCAGTTGCCACTTTCTTTTGCATACTTCTGTAGAAAGTTCTGGTCCCTCCTACACCAGAAAAGCAGAGGCCTTTGGTGGGTCCCCTGCTTGAGTATAGCAAGCAGCTTGGGTCTGGTTTTGAAAAGGGTGGAAGACAAGTTTGAATTTGAAGAAAAGAGCAAGTCTGATGTAGTGTGGCCTGTATATTGATATATTGATATTTCTTTCCTTTGTGGTTAATTGTGAATTTGAAATCTTTTGTAAACAAAACTTACAATTCTTTTTGCAAGTTTAAGATGTTCAAATTAATATCAGTCTTTTTCTGAGTAAAAATGTATTTCTTTGTATATCTACAAATGAAGCATGAGGTAGACATGCACATATATCCAATCATGCAGGATGACATTAATGAGTATGGCTGCTGTCACTTCTCTCATGACTCTCTATATGACTGTAGCTCATTGATTCTGAATTAATGAAAATGCTCCAGACTGCTAGACTCATCTAGATATAATCAATGTACATGTTTTTTACTTTCAGTAATGTTAGTTCTCATTTTATCTTCAAGAGAAACCTCCCTGATTCTTTTAAAATTATGTTAATATAGCATTGTGAAGATATACATTGGGCCATGTACTGTTAACTGAATATCACATGTACTGTTAACTGAATATCACATGTACTGTTAACTGAATATCACATGTACTGTTAACTGTATATCACGTGTACTGTTAACTGAATATCACATGTACTGTTAACTGCTCTGCACAGCTCTCTGTATTACACTGATAGCTCCATGAGATGTACACCAAATTACTGACTTACTGTCCAGCAAGTAGAATGTCCGACTACGCAATGCCATAGAAAACAAAACACCTAGACACAGAGCTCACAACCCACTGGGTTTCTAAATCACTCTGCCATCTGGTCTCCTAATAATTCCAATATCATCATTTCACACGGAGAAGCTCTCAGGGTACCGTTAGGTAGACGACACAACACCACGATCCTGGTAAAGTTTCAGTGGATCGTCCACAATAGTATCTTACCTGCTTTGCCTAGTCCGTGCTCCATTTCCACCACCTGGCTTACCCATCAGGACAATGACCCCTTTCACTAGGACAGCGTCATATAGTCATTCATTCTCACAGCAATTTACAGAGATCCAGAAACAGACAAAAGGTCGTCCCTCCCCTTGAGAAGTTCCGTCGTGAATGGTCCAAGTGGCCCTGGCTGATTTTCCTTAACTGTTAGATGGACTCCCTTTCTATGGAGTGCTTCCAAGCATGCCAAGTTGTCCACGTCACCTTCTTAAATGGTGTTTTCTTTTTCCCATCGATTACCTGTGTATTACCTTCTTAGCATTTAACTACAACTGTTTGAGTCTTACTGTGCTTCCTAATGTTCTTCCAGACTCTACCTCCTCTCCCACTTTTCTCTAACATTTGATAAAATGGCAGTGATGTCGTTAGAGTCTCCCTGGGCTCAAGACCTGGCTGGCACACTTTGGGTGGGTGTGCATGTTGGATGTTTTCACAGGTATGAGTGCAGAGGCCAGAGGTGGACTCGAAGTGTCTCTCCTTTTTAGTCTCCACCTTATTTTGAAAGGGAGAGAAGTCTCCCACTGAATGTGGAGCCTGCTGTTTTAGCTCGGCTAGCTGGCCAGCCATCCCCAGTGGCCCCTGTCACAGCCTCCGGAGTGCCAGCCTGCCGTCACAGGCCCGCACTAACCCAGGCCCAGCTTTTACGTGTGTGCTGGGGATCTGACTTCAGATCCTCATGTTTGTACAGCACTTGGCTCGCCGAATCATTTAACTCCATCTTGAAGGTGGGGCCAGAAAACAAAGGGTCTCCACCCTGAAACGCTGACATTTTTGTAGCCTAGTTCTATTATAATACCAAGTAGTAAGTATTTGCAGAGGCAGAGTGTGG
Organism: Peromyscus nudipes; assembly: GCA_902168325.1. NCBI lineage: Eukaryota > Metazoa > Chordata > Mammalia > Rodentia > Cricetidae > Peromyscus > Peromyscus nudipes. The sequence goes on along the minus strand of CABHPH010155459.1, from coordinate 2,689 downwards.
GACATTCAAAAAGAGCGTAACAGCTGCTAAGTTTTGGTGAGTGAGTGAACCTCTTCATGACTGAAACTTACGGACCCGGAATAAATAAGAAACAGCATGAGCCTGGGTAGCCCATGACGTAATTTTCTAAGTGTCCCCTCGGTCACCAGCAGCCTAGCACTGGGCTAGGGACTGGAGATAACAAAGCGTGGTTGGTGCTGCTAGGAGAAAGCCAAGTTGTTGGTTGCCCTGAATATTCAATAAGAGCCCTTGAGTTTTCTTTGTTCACACGTATATAGCATAAGCATTTGCGACAGAGCGACTAGACCTTATGATTGTCTAAGGAATGTTATTTGCATAGGTACGCCCTGCAGATATTTTTATTCTAAACTCCCCCTTTAGATGTAATCGAGCGAACTTAAGGAAATGAGTGTCTAAGCACCTCGCAGGAACACTGCCGTGCCTGCAAAGCACAGCACAGCATCTGCCCCTGTGGGGTGTGCAGTCGGATCATGTGTTAATCCATGAGGTTCAGCTTTACAGAATGAGCAGCTCTCAAACAGAATTGTCACCAGTGAAAGCTTTATGACTGTATTTTTCTTCAGTGTGATGCAATTACTGAAGAAAATTGCTAAGGAATTTTTCTTTTCCCTAAAATGCAGCGCAGCTCGAAGCGTATATTGTCAGTCTTGGTAATAATGGCACCCAGGAAGCACAACTTGCTCAGAGGAGTGAGGCAAATATTTTGATGTTTAGCAAATGCTGTCCCAACAGCGAAGGAAGTGCCAGTTTTCTGTCCAGTGTCAAGTCACTCATCCCAGCAGCAAGGAGTGACTGAGCACATGGGGCCAAGTTTCCATATCCATGTCATTTACATATGTCCTTTTAAGGTAGAGTCTGCGGTGAATCTAAGTATTCCCAAGGAACTCCTTATCCTCCCAACAGGCCTTCCTCCATCCCTCTGCTCCCCATCTCTGGGTGTAAAAAGTCTGTGTGAGGATATTATAGATGTTAGGAAAACCTTGTGCATTAAGAAATCTACTTAGATTAAAAAAAAACAAAGCAAAACAAAAAACACCTTGCAGTTAGATAGAGACATGTTAAATGAATTAAGCCAGTCTTAGACAATTACTGTGTGTTTTCTCTATTTGTGGTTCTAGATTTTCTATACAAACACAAAATCACATATGGCAAGAAAGTCAGTAAAACTGTCAAGGGACTGTAGAGACTAATGGGGTGGGGGAATGCGGGAAGGAATATGTTCAATGTACAATATATATTTGTGTGAATTTTTTTCAAATAATTTAGATTTTAGTAATGTCAAAAAGAAGTTAGCATATGAAAAAAGAAAACAAGAAAAAAGAAGTAACCTATGTTTGCTTCAGTATCTGTTACTCTGTTTTAGTGATAGCTTTTTTATTTTTATTTTATTCTTTGCACTTTATGATAATGATACATCATAAAAATCTACAAAGTAAAAAAAATCAGCTTTATAATATATATACTTAAGTTATAATATAGGATTTCTCAGTCTCAGCACTATTGACATTCGGAGCCAAAGAATTCTGTTTGGGCAATGTCTTGTGTATTACAGGGACTGCTTAGAAGCATCCCTGGCCTCGGTCCACTAGATACCATTAGCACCCCCTAAACTGCAGTAATCAACAGTGTATCCCACTGTTACAGTCTTTACCCTTAGGGTCCAATCTGCACCACCACCAACCCCATTTGAGATTTACTGGAAAACCAAGTTCCCTCATAGTCTTCTTTCATGATAAGTAGTTGTTTTACAAGTATATACACAAAACCGTATTCTGAATTTTCAGTCATCCGAACACGTTACATTAACTAACTATTGAAATTTGCACCGTTAGTCCCTTGCTAAGTTTCTCCAAATAACATCATAAATGACACTTTTAGGCACACAGGTTTTTCGTTAGAATTTTAGAATGTATTTATTTACTTATGGGACGGAGGAGGAGCACATCCATGCGTAGGTCCCATAGTGCATGTGTGGTCAGAGGACAGCTGGCAAGAGTTGGTTTCCTCCTTCTACTGTGTCGGTCCTTGGAATCAAGCTCAGTTCATCAGACTTAGGTGGAGGCACCTTTACCCACTGAGCCATCCCGCTGGCCCCTTAATTAGACTTCCTTTTTTCTTTTAGTATCTGTTCGGTGTTGACTAAATTGCCTTTCTACCTTTTCTGTTAGCAGATAGAAGCTCAGACATCTTATGAGAGTAGACAGGACATCAACTGCCAAGTACCCCGTAGGGAAGCATCAGGTCTCCTAGTCACCTCCTGGGCCTTGCACTCCATGTCGCCAGTGCTAGAGAGAAAGCACTCAGGCTGGGAAATCATGCAGCCCTGCATTTGTTCGTATCACCGCTTTGGAAGCGAAGGCAACAACACATACTCTGAAAGCACCCTCAAAAAAGGAAGAAGATGTCGCCCGTTAACATGGTTGTGATGCTAGAAGTCACGTATTTAAAACACCCAGCAGAGCGATCATTTCACCCCTACTAGCTAGTCGAAGCGGCAAAACACTATGACTCGTATCCCTTGTTCATCTTACCCAGCACTGTCCACGTATTATTCAGGCACCAAATGGGAGCCGTGTTGTTCATTTAAATTTTCTAATAACCACATTGAAATACAGAGCAGCAGTGAAACTAATATTCCATAACGTTAACATTAACTGTACTTAAAAAC
>CABHPH010155458.1:0-47822 GCA_902168325.1 Peromyscus nudipes | reverse complement strand
CTTTTCACTTCCGTGTCAAAGTGATTCTCTTCCTATGTCTGGCTGTTGAGTCACCTCCAAGCCAGTAATCTCTCTGACCTCAGTTTTATGCCTACTCTCCCTCTGTCATCCCACTTGACCACAGTCAAGCTGATCATTCTAGACTATGGAAGATCTTTAGAAATTGCTCAACTGTATAACACACAGTGATGGCCAGTGGAGATATGCTCACACAGGGGTAGAGAGAGAAGACAGGAGATTCCAAATCTTTGCACATTATCTCCTGTGAAAGAGGCACTTCATAATTGGAATACATTTTCCTATTGATTTTAATTGATCTTAAAAGAGAAGGTTTGAATGCCAAGAGATACTTAATATATCCCCCACACAGAAAGGACAATCATAATCAGCTCCTAAAATACACCCCGCAATGATCTAATGAGGCTGTTGGAAACCCCAAATGGTTCTTTCATCAACTTCAGCACTCATTTCCTCATCTGCGTGGTTTGTGTGGTTTCCTCTAAATCTTCTCATTTCCCATAGATGTAAATAATCCTTGTAAACTTTTAGCTTTTGCTGTATTACTTTATTTACATAAATACCATATCTTTTTAATTTTTTAGATTTATTTTATGTGTATGAATATTTTTGCCTGTGTGCCACATGCATGCCTGCAAAGGTCAGAAGAAGATGTTGGATCCCCTGGAACTGGACTCACCACTGGTTGTGAGCCGCCATGTGAGTAATGACAGCAAAACCCAGGTCTTCTGCAAGAGCAGTAAGTGCTCTTAACTGCTGAGCCATCTCTCTACAGCTCTATCATAGCTTTTTAAAAAAGTGGGTCCAAACATATTCAAGCTGACATTCAACCAGGAATGCATAGAAGATGGCTTAACCAATGAAGTTGAAAAACACAAGAATAGTCCCATGATGTTTTAAAATAGGCATCCCTTCAAACCCAAAGCTGCTTTCATAGCTTTACTTTTTCAAGATAAATTAGACCAACTGAAATCCCCCTTTAGAATTCAAAGTACCTAAAAGTCAAACCACAGAAATATGACTCTAAACCATTTAGTCTGTTATGCAGTTTAATAATTCCCAAAGGAAATGAGAAAGCCAATTGCTTGGGTAATAAAAATCCCTACTGAAAAAAAAAATTCCAAACAGCTTGTCTCGAGACAGGGGAAACAATAACAGTGCATAGTGAGATTCAAGAGCACCTTTAAGCCCCTTTCTTCAGTTTCCCTGGCTGAAGTTAGGCCAGCCAGCCATGATAGCCATGGAATGTTAGCTCTTTAGCCAGCAATGACTATTTTTGTAAAGGAGAATGAGTTCTGTACAAGGTCAAAAGCAGTGTGAATTGTTCTATAAGGAAAAGTTCTTTGGGAAGAAAATCATTTAAGAGCATTTACTACCACAGAGACAGAAACGGTTTCCGTTACCCACATGAGCCAGCACCGCTGCCGTGAGCGAAGAGCACAGGTGCCCAGAGTGATAGGAATCATTACACTTGGAGCAGATGCTGCGCCTCCAAAGGTCCACGGTGCTGTGCACCGTTCCGGGATACTGTAGCCCATAACATCCAAGCTATCAAAGGTCAAAGGAGGCAAGCTCGAGTCTACTATTATGGAAGATTATTTGGCACGCACTCTCAATTTCACTGCCTTCCCCTAGTGGTCAATAACATTAACCTGAAATGCTATAAATTTTATACAGAACTTGCCACAGGTAACATGTTTCCTTAAGATCAACTTGAAAGCGAATTGCTTGTAACACAAATGACTTGCTGTTGCATGCCAATTCACTCCTTTTGAATGACCATAATGCCGACTATGAGTGCAAAGTAACCTTGCAATTGAACTAGTTCCCATTTTACCAGCACACACTCTCATCCCTACACCGTCAAAGCCATGAAAAGAATTCCAGCGGAGAAGAAGCACAGAAACTCATTTAATCTGATAGAAAGCCAGCTCAGATTTCTTTTGCAAGTTACACCTTTAGTACAAACCAGAAGAATGACTATTTCTTACTCAGATATCCAAAGGAAATACTCAAGAGTTAAGACAGAATGACAGAAACAGAGCTGTGGTGTACTTAAAATCCTTCAGATAATCTAATAGCTTCCAGTATCCTTTCTGCCTTCATATGTGGTCATTGCTGTTCTGTTAAAACCAGTTTTCAGCCCATGCCTGTGCTCTGTTTCTAGCACTCAAGTTCCCCCTTCTCCTTGTGCTTCCATCCCTTGTCATTCTCTCTTAAATTCCTTGCTTCTGTCAGTCAGAAGGATTAAGGTAAATTTCCCAATGGGACCTATTCTTTCATCCCTGGCCTTTATAAATGCTGATCTGTGCTTCAAAGGTCTTCTGTGCTCACATTTATTTCTTAACCAACCCTTATTCTAATCATTTCTTCCGGACCAATTACAGGTTCAGCAATGCCGACTCAAAATTTCCAAATACAAAATGCCCAAAAAACCAAAACCTCTTGAGGGTCAATGTAATGCCAGACAGCATCCCAACTGGCCTCCTGTGATAGACAGAGACAAAAATATTGTGCATAAGGTAAATACAAGATGCCAGGGAGATTTTAGCATCTGTACATATTCTTCTTTAAATGTGATTTAAATGTCTTTATAATAACTTATTTCAATATTCATACAATATTGGGTTTTGAGAGGCAATCTCCTCAAGATAATAAATCATTTATTTTTTACATTTTTCTTTAAAAATAAAAGTAAAGATATATGTATTTGCTGTTTTGTTTACTTTATTTTTTCCTTTGATGTAAAACATTTAATGACTTATAGTTAGGAAAATAAGCCAAAAGCATAAAATAAGACAGCTCTACCTTTTTAAAAAATATATAAATTGTTTTATTCTTTTCTATTTTTGATATAAACACATACACACAGCAAAAAATCTTCTATGCTCACAAAAATATAATTTTCTAACCACCTCATTAAGGAGAAATAAAGAAGCTAAGAGAAAGTGAAAAATGAAAACTAAATGAGACAAAAATGAGCCTGTCATGTAAAGACATCACGAACAGGGGTTCTCTGTTGAATGTGTTTCCATTTCTCTCTGAAACCCTAATGAGGAATACTGATCTTCACCCAATGAGAAGAATGCTTATTTATACAGAGAATGCATAAACTATAAGTTCACAGATTCTATGAAGCAAATTGTCTTAGTGAGAGTTTCTATCGCTGTGAAAAGACACCATGGCCCGAGCAACTCTTTTTTTCTTTTTTCTTTTCTTTTCTTTTTTTCAAGACAGGATTTCTCTGTGTAGTTTTGGTTCCTGTTCTGGATCTCGCTTTGTAGACCAGACTGGCCTCAAACTCACAGAGATCTGCCTGCCTCTGTCTCCCCAGAAACTCTTACAAAGGAAACCATTTAATTCAGGTGGTGGCTTACAGTTTCAGAGGTTTAGTCCTTTATCATCATGGCAGGGAGTATGTTGACATGCAGGCAGACATGGTGCTGGAGAAGGAAATGCTATATGTTGATATGCAGGCACCAGGAAGTGAACTGTGACACTGGGAGTAGCCTCAGCATAGGAGACCTCAAAGCCCACCCCCACAGTGACACACCTTCTCCAACAAGGCCACACCTCCTAATAGGGCCATGCCCTTTGGGGGCCATTTCTTTCAAACTACCACATAAATGCATACTGTTAAATTTTAAAAATTCATTAATCCCTGTTAAAGAACAGTAATGCAGACTTTATTCAGGTCCATCATGACTGGAAAGAAAATACCTGAATAACACAGCAATGAGATTCATTTCAACTCCAAATATGGTCTAGCCAAGTGGGAATTGTTATTTGAGAAGCAGTAAGATGGAGATGGATGGGTGGAATATTACCAAGAGGAACATCAAGAGCAAATGTGGCTAACCTGACCTAACACGCCAGGTTGTCCGGGAGTTCATCTGACATTTACGGGATCATATACAGATTGCCTGTGTGACAAATCTTTTTATATATTTTGCTACAAACTTAAAGGTAGGAAAACTCTTCAGACAAGAGTAGAAAGTAGAAGTTCTTACCACTTAGTTTTAAAAATAACTGTTTCTCTTAAAAAGATGAGGGAAGGCAAATTCCAGATGGAGATGAAAAAATGCGGATGGGAATTTCTGAATGTGCTTTGACGACCACAGAAGAGCACAAATTGCTAAGAAGAAGTCGCATTCTTTGGACAGAGTGTCATCAGACTAAGCCAGATTTCCTTTATAATTGACTATCAAATACCTTGGAAGGGGAATGTGCGTGGAAGGGTGGAGAAGAATGAAATGAAAATAGTTCAGAATACGGAAGCAGAAAAGGGACAATTCAGCAGAGCGGCATTGATGAGTCAACTTGAATCATTTAGTTCTGAACTAGAGTTGGTATTTTTTCTTCATCCTGTAACCCAAAGAACTGAAATTTTGTTTAACAAACGATAAATGTTTATGTGTTTATATTTAAACTAATACATGACTGGCTATAACTAACCTGTCCTTTCTCCTCGATTAACCATTGTTGCATACATAAATTTTATCTAAGCTTGTCTGCTGTTTAGAAAAACTTTAGGATAGGTCTGTCCCAAATAAGAGTTCTCGGCCTCATAAATCTCTTCGAACCATTTTTCCTTAGATGGAGCCTGCTGTGTGGCCTGTGTGCTCTGACAAGGAGCTGCAGAGAACATCTCTGGGCTCTCAGTGCAGATTTCCAGCTATTCTATTGCTGGGCCTCTGCACTCCAGCCCGCAAATATCCATCTGTGGTTGTTGGTAAAGAGCACTATCTTGAATAAATCAAATAAGGTAAGCATTCCTTGACACGAATAAAAACTATAGACCACATTAACAAAAAGAGACGGGATTCCTGACGCTACCCCGCCCCTGCTCCCGCAGTGCATGTCAAGATGGCTGCTGTGCATTGCTAAAGCAAAGCTCGTCCTTCCTCCTCAAACACACAGCTTCCTTCCATCCTTCTCAGCTCTTGGAGGCGCTTCAGCCAGGTTGTTGAGTCTCAAAGCATCACCTTGACTGGCCGCTGGGGAACAATTAGCGCCATTTGAATTAGCTACAGTCGATGCACAAAATTACATAGTTCTCCTCCCAAAGTCTGTCCATCAGAGCGGAACCAGGCTTATAGCCCTCTCTCTCCAAAGCCCTTAGAGTAGAATCATTTCTTTCTGAGATTCAAGAAGTGAGTACTCAGTTTGTCTACTAGAGCAATGCCTTTATCTTCCTTACAAAGAAAGTTTAGTAAATCAGAACATTTCTGTACCTGAATCCTGTCTGCCAATACCAGGTTGTATTTAATTCATGAGTATTATGTACTGTCTGAACTTTGATCCTTGACTTGCTTTTCGTCTCAAAGGGGAAGTTTCGACTGACAAATTAAAGTCTTGTTTCACTTTTTTTTTTTTAATCCCAACTCCCTAGTTAGTATCTTCATATTCACAGACTTTAGAAAACCGGATACAGTAAGGAGATTCTCAGTGGAAAGAAGAAGCAGGCTTTCCTACCCACTGGGGGAAAATCAGATGTTGGGGAAAGGTCAGCATCTGAGGACAGGTGCAAATGAGTAACACTTTGCAGGTGTTAGGGGGGGAAGCAGGGAGATGGTCCTCTACACAAAGAATGTGGAATAATGACTGGAAGAAAACCACATCCCTGACAGAAGAGGAAAGACAACACTTTCAGTGTATATTTAGATAATGGAGATTAATTTTCAAGTTTTATCATTATACCAAGGTATAGAAATATATAGGAAGATACACTTTTTTATTTTCTGCAGACATTTTTTTATTTTTGTGTAAAAATGTGAACCAATTAGTTTTACTCTACTGTTTTGACTTGATTATGGGTTATAATGAGGTGGAGATCTCACTTTTAATAGCAAACAATTTTTCAAGCATTGCTGCATAAATTGTTATTTTTCTACTGGTTTGAAACTTCACCCATCCATGCATCAAATATGGTTATGCTGAAGCCTGTTCCTGACATTTTTTATTCAGTTTTGGTAATGTCAGCATTGAGATTTGGTGCTAGTCAAATCCTGTTTTGATTATCATTACACTACTTAATATTAAGTATCTGGTAATTCCCTTAAGACTTTTGCTTTCTATTTAAAATAATAAACACTGTTCTCCCGATTTATCCTCCCATAAACATTTTTGTGAGCTGAAGCTTTACAAAGTTTTGGGAAGTGAGCTAATGGGTTTGATTTTGGAAAGGGACCTAATGGACATCATTTGGGGAAGGAACCCAGTGGACTTCATTTGAGAAGGGACCTAATGGGTTTGACTTTGGGAAGGGATCCAGTGAATTTGATTTTTGTTTACATCTTGAGCAGAATGAAATGTGCATATTTCCAATACCAATACTTTCTATCTGGAAATATCACCTGTGTTCATTTAATTGATGGTTTCTTTATATCTCAAGTGCTGAGTGTTGTCTTCTTCTCTAGAGGAGACACACATCCTTATCTGTTTTTATTAATACTTACTTATCCTGAAAATATTTAAGAGCATCAATTAATTGGACAGTCTCTGATCATTTTGAACTATGTTTTTAATTTAAAAAACATTCTATTTTTCTTTGACAATTTCATACTTGTATACAATGTATCTTGCTCATATCTACCCTCAATTCTTCCCCCCCTCCATTTCCCTCAAACAACATCCAACATATCCCCTTTCCACCTTCATGTCCTCTCCTTTATTTATAACCCACTGAGTCCAGTTGGAGCTGGATTGACCTTGTGCATGTCTTACATCTGTAGCGATTTCATGAGTGTAACAGCCATGGTATATTCAGAGGACAGAATCTCACAGCACTCCCCCTCATCCTCGAGATCTTACATTCTTTCTGTCCCCTCCTCCACAATGTTCCCTGAGCCTTGCTGGGACAGAAGGGAAGAGGGGTTAACAGAGATGTCCCATTTAGGACCAAGCATTCAACACTCATTTATCCTTAACACTTCCAGCAGTTATGAGTCTTTGCATTAGTTGCTGCTGGCTGCAGAAAAGAATGAAAGCTTTTCTGGCCAAAGTTGATAACATCGCTAATCTATGGGTATAAACATAAATATTAGAAAGCAGTTTGACAAGGTGTCCATTTAGTGAAACAACAGTGTGTTTACTAGAGCCTATGACCTCCTAAAGCAGGGGCTTTGGACCAGGTTTATAGTACCAGGCATGGAGTCCCTCCTTCCTGTGTAGCAGGTCTCAAATTCGATTTTAAAAAGTAGTTGATTATACCTGTAAACAATCTTACCAGTATCACACCATCACAGCACTGTAGCATTCAAGGGTCAGCTGAATAATAATAGCACTAATGGCTTTTCTCCATCAAAGGTCTGCAAAACACCCTCCAGCATTATGTAGGCTAGCTAGCAGGTAGAAAGTAAATTCCCTAATTTCATTTTTCTTTGCAACTGAACAAAATTCCATCGTGTGTATGGACCACATTTTTATTATCCATTCATCAGTTGATGGACATCGAGGCTGATTTTACTATCTTATGATTGTAAATGGTGCGGCAATGAACACACCCAAAGAGAGCTGCTCTGTCGTAGGATGTGGAATCCTTGAGTGCATGCCCAGCAGCAGTATATGACTGGATCATATGGTAGTTCTATTTTCAGGGGCCTGAGGAATCTCCACCCTGATTTCCATAGTGGCTGAGCTACTTTATACTCCTACCAGCGGTGAGTAGGGTTCTCTACATCTTCACCAGCATTCGTTATCATTTGTTTTCATGATGGCATCCATTATGACTGGGGTGAGATGAAATCTCAAAGTACCTTTGACTTACATTTTCCTGACAGCTAATGACGTTGAACACTTTTTGAAATATTTCTTATGCATTTGTATTTCTTCTTTTGAGAGTTCTCTGTTCTGTTCGGCTCCCTGGCTTGCATTTTAATTAGGTTTTTTGTTTCATCTTTCTCGGTGTTAGTTTATTGAATTCTCTGTGTTTTTAAAACACTTTTAGTTCAGACATTTTTCAGTGTTTTCACATCAGCGTTAGCTCCTTCACAAGGTTTGTCACTAACCCAGCACAGCACCAACCATCGTTAGTGACCCCAGAAGTGACGGGAAGAGTTTTCTTCCTAGAACTGACTTCGCTTCCTCATTGAATATGTGCTTTGTTTTACTTGATTTTTGGTTATGGATCTTTATCAGCCTTTGCATAGAAACAATATTTATAAAAATCATTCATAAGAATGACTCTCAAATCACTAAACTCAGTTTCACCTTAGTAGTTAAGCCTGTGCTCCCACTGGTTTTCATTTCCTGGATGCTTTATGGAAATACTTTGAATAGAATACTTGGTCATTTTTCCTGCCCTCAGAAAGTTTTTAAATCATGATTTTTTTCTAAAGTTAGATGAGTTGATATATCTTCTTAAGTTGGATATTTAAAATGTCATAACACCTTAACAAAGTGATAGGTTCTGTTTCCGTCTGTAAGTTACTGACCTGCCTTACATTCCCTTTCAGAAGTTCCTTTGTATGCGGGACACCACACTAGTGCTTCCCAAAGGGTCATGCCTCCGACTCACCATGTTTAGGGGGCATCTTTTCCATACTGATTCTGCACTTACATGTGGGACTTGCTTGGCCATGGGTTACCAAACATGACAAACAGGCTTTATAAGCAGCTCTTGCACTGAGTCTTATTCTCTGCAGAGAGCCGTGGAGAGTCTCTTGAAGGAACTGTGGAAATACTACAGGACAAGACTCTCAATGGAGAAGCAAGGCATCTGGGCCGCACTCTCAACCCAAAGCACAGACTGAGCGACCCCAGACAGCTCTGAAGAAATACTTGACCAGTACATGATCATGAGAAATGGCAAATGCTGTTACTTTAAGTCTAGTGTAAAGGATTTGTTTGGCAACAATAGAAAACTGATTTTTTTCATCTTTAAATATGATGGGATTCAATATTTTTCCTGTTTTGCCACATCTTGTCAAAGGCTATTGAACAAAAACGTATTAAATACCCGACATATCAAACGTGTCCACATGAAAGCCAGAATGACTACATCAGGTGGGAATTCAAAGAGCATTTTTCGTTTCTCCTGAAAATCAAGAATCCTTGCATCATCCCAGGATCATTTCATTAGTGATCCGACTGAAACATGCAGGATGATCTGTCAGCAGTCAGCAGTTTCAAAGCCCTAATGCACCATTTCTAAATCATACATTCTTCAGAAAACCGAGAGTGTCATACACAATCCTTGACGAGTTCTGCTTAATGTGTTGTAAACTTCTTCAATAAATGAGAAACGTAGTGTGTGTTCTCTGCTCAAAAAAATATACAGCTATATTCCATATATGGTTTCACAGATCTGAAGCCAATTCACATCCTCACTAACAAAAATTGCAGCAATTTTTTAATACATTTTAGCCAACTTGTTTGCTCTAAAAAAAAAAAAGAAAGAAAAAGAAAAAGAAAAGCTAAATGGGAAGAACAAATAAAATAGAAAAATAATGGTGCTTCCATAATTGAGGCAAAAATGGTGTGTGAAAAACACCCTGTGCCTCTAGTCCTCAACTCACTAATCCTCACACCACATCCTGTCACAGAGAATAGTCTACAAAGCACTGCTTTTAAATGACGTCATAAAATAATATACACAGACAAAAAAGGTAGAGAGAAGCCATGAATTGGGGTCAAAGAAATGAGTGCTGAACAAAGGTAAGAGCAGACATTGAACAAGAGACTGGTTTCACTCCAGAGAAGGAAAAAGAAACTCCACATTGCCATGGATGGAGCTCAGATGCAAGGCAGCAAGTGAGCTGTTCTTTTGAAGGTGCTGGCTGACCGTACTTGCAGTGCATCCCAGATAGACCTGTGGCCTGACTGTAATGAACCATTACTCTCAAAAGGATCCCAGTGTAGAAGATGAATTCATCTAAACACAGCTCAGGTTCAATTTGGGACCCATTAGTATTGACATACCCCTGTCTCTCCTGCACTCAGAATATCATGCCTTAATCAGTTTCTGCAGCACCTGAGAGAGTAAACCACCAGTGTGGAGATAGAGGCTATTGAAATAGCAAGGAAAATGGATTAGATCAAGAGGAGAGTTCTTCCTGAACTGACAAAATTCTTAAAAAATGATTTCTTTCTCGATGGTACCACAATGGCTTAATGGAAATGCTGTGGCCGAGGTAGATGGTGAAAAGAATTGGATTTCACATTTGCCTTTACTTTTTCTTTCACAAAAGTAAATCGAAAGTTCTAATGCCTTAAAATATATCACCATTTTGAGTTCCATCCTATAGGATTATGTCTTCACACTTTGGTTCTTTTTCCAATTAATGGTCCATTTGTGGAATGCATATGTAGTTATTTCAGTTCTGCATGGCTCATTAGAGAGCCTTCTCAGTGCCGGGCTTCATTCCCCTTGGTCTGATATGAATGTATTCATTTAGGGACACACTATAAAATAACTAATAAAGTAAATTTTGAACATTTAGAAAGAAGCAATAAAGCCCAACTTACCTTCCTTGAAAAATAATTTCATCTGTTGTGGCTGTCTTAAAGATTTGAAATCGGGAAGGCATTTTTCATAAGTGGTTTTTATTATAACCTGGAACCTGACTCCTCATTTAAATGTGCATATTAATGTGCCATGCATATCAGAGTAACTCCTGTGGGAAGGATAAATGTGTTAGATTGTGCAAGTATAAAGAATGTAAGAATAAACACACAAAAAAAAAACTGGCAGCCAGTCAGATGGGAGGGGCTGCTATTCTTTTTTTCCTTCCTGAGTAATTTCTCAGTTTGCATAAAGCTTTTGTTCTTTTTAAATACTCAAAGTGTTTGTGATTTCATCTGGCTTGTGGACAAAATCCTACCTAAATGTGCTGGTTTTTGCTGTTCTATTTTTTTTTACTCATTCTTTTGATAATTTCAATGATAAAAATATCTTCCTGATGAAAAAGTAATATCTTAAAAAATCTACTTAAGACATTTTGACAAGTTTCCATTAAAGACAAAAATCCTAGCTATTTCCACTGGCAAGCAACAATTAGGCATTGTTTCTATGCTGCTTGCTTAACAGATTAAGAATAGTTATCAGGAGAATATTGATGATAAAAAGCAAACATGCCAGATGTAACTTATACACACAAATTGTAAATGGCTTATATGAGACACAAGATTAGTGCATTCTGGGTTGACAGGTGATGAGGTTGTTCATTTGGTCTCTAGCCAGACTATCAGTTCCAAGTGAGTAACGCCACTATGTATGTCAGTCTGGATCTGCCTGTCACTGGACTAGCCCATAGTATGATGACCAAGAAGGTTAGCTCTGTTTGCATGGATAGTGCCCTTAGATTCACATATATGCTTCAATTTAACCTAGTCCTGTAATCATACTTAATATTTAACTCACAACCATAGACAATAATAAAACACAAGACCGAACAACAAACACATAAAAATATCTATTCTCTCCTTCACTCCCAAAGTTAGTAAAGTTTTGTAGAAACTCCATTTTCAGCTTCTCTCATTGTCTGCTACTCTGTGAAAGGCAGCATTACCAAGGTAAGTACTTCGCTCTTGGTGGCACAGTACGCAGTTGCTCTAGAGTTCAATGTGGTCATTCAAAACTCAAACACTTAAAGAAGACATGAAATATGATTATACCATAAATGCATTATTCTCAGACACATATGATAGCTGAATATACCTGCAACAATAAAATAGCAAAATTTGTTAAAATTTGTATGGTTTTTATGAAATATACATCAATACTCAGACTTCAGAAAGACTGAAGCAGACTATAAATAAATGACATAAAAGAGTTTTCAGCAGGAGCATTTAAATGCAGTTCAGAGAACTTGGGTCTCTTGTTTGCAGTACTTTTGAGTTATAAAGTCAATTTAAGAGGTTGTAAATCAGCTATTTGAGGTGATTTTCACAATTTCAAATCTCTGTGCTTGTGAGCTTTTCTCTATCTTGCCTCCTCCACCTTCTCCTCTAGAAGTTTCAGTAGACACCAGGCTCCAAACAGACTGAGTCATGATAAGCCACACTCCTAGAAATGTGTGGCTTTTACAATGAAACATATCTGGTAAGCATTTAAGAGAGTAACATTCTTTTCTGGCAAGAAGGCTAATGCACTGATGTGAGGCTCAAGGCTGCTAGCCACCTGCAACACACAATGGGACTCAAAAGGCTTTTGTTTAAAGATAAAGAAAATGCATACTAGCATGTTTTATTTGAAGAACTGGGGAGAGAGTAGATAAGGAAGGGAGGAAAGAAGGGGAGGAGACAGCAGGAAGGAGAGAAGAAAATAATCAGAGAGCTGTAGTTTTCTAATTGACTGAACCCAATCTCTCAAATGGCTTTGCTGACTACAAGCTATGCAAACTCTCATAGCTCCATGTTCCTACAGAATGTTTCTGAAAGCAGAAGGTACCATTCCTGATTCACAAGTTCATGTGTCTGTCCTGATACACAAATGCCCTGTGGGACCCTGAATGGTGAGGAAGAAAGGTCTTCATGAAACAATGGGACAGATTCTAGAAGGGCAGTGTCCATGGGAGATGTATAGCTGAAGGCAGCATGGTATTCAGTGAGCCCATTTTTGCACCAGGCCTGAAGAACCACTGATCATCCACAGTTTCTCATACTTGGTTCTTAACGGGTGTCATAACTTTCTTCTCTGGAAAGTTGCCTGGCATCAGCTGGTGGGGAGGACTCTCTCCTGAGGGCTTCTGCCTTTCTATCTGCCTCCTCTGTTAGACTTCAGTGTGCTCATTCAAGGGAATCATTTCTTCTACCAGACAAGTGCCCTACCTCTTCTCTGCTCTGAAACCTACTTCTCTCTCCAGATAACAAAACAAATCTCTTTCACTGATGTATTTTAACAATAGCCCTGACTGGTCCTTACAAATGCAGAATTTGAATGAAGGAAAAATAAAGTTCTTTTGAGCTTAATTATGAAATCCAATTATATACTTTGGTAATTAAAAAGTAAAAAAGAAAGAAACATTCTTCTAATGTCATATGATAGGGAAATACCTACAAATCTATATCCTAAAACATATTTAGACTACTCCATAAATATTAAAACATTTTTATTTTGAGAACCTCACCTCTGTTTCCCTGGGCTGAAACAAAGAACAAAACAGGACTGTAGCTCTGACAGTAAGTTACCAATGTTAAATTCAGACTATATTCATAAGTAAAAACACATCTATCTCCATTTATTTGTGTTTCCTTATCGCTTTTTTAGCCACTATACCCAAATAAACACACTTTCAGCAGAGTATTCCTGTATAATCACAGGAACCAAAAATACTCTTGAGTCCTCTGCACAAAAAAAGGTATGGCAGTGAGTGATGATTTCAAAACCTCCAAATAATGATAAACACTTAAGAACTTGTAGTAGAAACTCTAGACTCTCTCATCTGTGCTTCGCTTCTGCACATTCACATACAAACCAAAACCAAAGACAGCATGCACAACCCACTGCACTATCAAATAGAAACTTTATAAAATCCTTTGTACCTCCGCAATTTCATTCCTCTAAATTTCTAAAACCATTTGTGTGTCCCCAAGGGATAAGTTATCTCTTACTTTATCACTGTTTTCTGAGTTCCTTAGCTGTCCGGGTTTCTCCATTTTCCCTGATCATCTGAATCTTGGGTATCAGGTGGCCCTTTATCATCACTCACTTCTAAAGTCAATTTGCTGTCATAACCCTTCTTTACCTCCAGTTCATCATAGACAGATTTTCCTAGTGTGTAGGTCTCGATCACATCATAAACCTTGGTCTGTGCCACCCATTCCCCTGCCATCCCAACATCCAGTAGGCACAAGCTGAATGGGGCACGCCTCCAACTGGACTCGCTGCATTTCAGCCAACATGTGCAGCCTGGACAATGTTCGTTGCTTCCCAGTCACCATCATTCCCTACTTGGCCCACATTTGTCTTTATCTTAGGAGCCACCACTACTCTAAATGTCTCACTAGTAAAGAAATGGGACCAAGTTGTCACTGTTTGGTTTCTGTTAGCGCAAACAAGACTTAATGGCTTAATCCTCTCTCAAAATTCCTTTCCATGATCTGAAAACAAATACTGTATATGCCTTAGACACATGAAAAACACCAAAATTAATATCCAAAAACATGAGTCATGGGGAGAGAGAGATTCATACTTAACTAATTTTACATATCCGTTTAAACGTTCTTTTGCCAATTCAAATTTCCTTAGCAACTTGACTTAAACACATTCCTTTTTTGCTTGTGTTAGTGTTGTCATAAGCTCCTCGCTGTCCTGCCTCATCTTCAGGAACTTCTGGCTTGGCGCCTCCTTGTCTGATTGTTCTCTAGTCATGAACGTACCTGTGGTTCTGCTTTACTGTCTGACGTTGCCCCTCTAGAAAGCTAGAGCTAGAAGCAGTCATGGAAACAATGGGGGCATGACAAACCTTTTTGTGCTCTCTTGATTTCATTTTTGAGATCATAATATTGCTGCATTTCTCTCTTCCCTTTCCTCCCTTCAAACCCTCCCATACACCCCTCCTCACTCTCCTTCAAATTCACGGCCTCTTTTTTCACTAATTGTTATTGCCTGTGTGTGTGTCTGTGTGTGTGTGTGTGTGTGTGTGTGTGTGTGTGTGTCTATATACATATATATGTATATATCTATAATATGCTCAGTCTGTGTGATGTTACTTGTATCTATGTTTTCAAACATTATTTTAAACATTACCAGGACTAAAATTAGACTAGAAAGAAACCATGGATATTGAAAAACAGGACATAAAACTTCAGTCTATGTGGTAAGGAGGGCTTCTCTTAGGAGATAGTCTTGAAACTAGGGCCTAAATATGGAAGATGTGGGCATGGCAATACATGGAGGAACAGGTGTGAAGACATGGGAAAGGGCCCAAGGAGGCAACGACTGTGTTCTTTCTGTTGCAGGATCATAAAGTGGAGCACATGAGGAAGAGAGGAACAGGATGCTGGGTGACCAGGACTAGTACCACATCCACATGGACAGGATGAGTGGCGGCAGCAGGACTCACATCAGGATGTGGAGAGACTAGCACCACATCCACACGGACAGGATGAGTGGCGGCAGCAGGACTCACATCAAGATGTGGAGAGACTAGTACCACATCCACATGGACCGGATGAGTGGAGGCAGCAGGACTCACATCAGGATGCGGACAGACTAGTACCACATCCACACGGACAGACTAGTACCACATCCACACGGAGAGACTAGTACCACATCCACACAGTCAGGATGAGTGGCGGCATCAGGACTCACATCAGGATGTGGAGAGACTAGTACCACATCCACACAGTCAGGATGAGTGGCGGCATCAGGCCTCACATCAGGATGTGGAGAGACTAGTACCACATCCACACGGACAGGATGAGTGGTGGCAGCAGGCCTCACATCAGGATGTGGAGATGGCAGGAAGCACCGTGTTCAGGGTCTCTTCCAGAGATAAAACTGATCACACTCCAGGTGAATTAAATGTTGGTTATTAAACAAGTGAGAATGGAAATTCCCCTCTAAACAGCTGAGCAGATGGTAGATTGACAGATATGTCATTCCCAGACAGAAAAGGGCATATTTAGGGATGAGGGTCAAAATTCAATTGTTCAGTTTTTACACGTGTTATAGACAGTCATCTAAATGGTGACTGTCACAAAATAAGCAAGAAGAGCAGGATGTAGTCTCTGGCTGGTGCCCACCTTTGTATATTTGGCTCTGTAAGGTTGAGGCTAGTTTATTAAAAGCTACATATTCAATGCATGTTTCACTTCTGACTTCCTGTTTGTTTCTCATTTAGTATTTATTGGAGTTATTTACTAAGTAAATTTATTCCCCTCCCTCCTCTCGTCCCATTTCCTCCCCCTACCTCCCCTATGCCCACCCCCAATCCACTCTTCCTCTGTTTCTGTTCACAAAGGGGTAGGCCTCTTGTGGGTGTCAACAAAGCATGGCCTATCAAGTTGAGGCAGGACTGAGCTCCTCCCCTGGTATTCAGGCTGGGTAAGGCAACCCAGTACGAGGAACAGGTTCTCAAAAGCCACCAAAAGCATCAGGGACAGCCCTGCTCCCACTGCTAGGAGTCCCACAAGTAGACACAACTGTCACACATATGTAGAGGGCCTAGGTCAGCCCCATGAGGGCTCCCCAGTTGTCGGTCCAGTGTCTATGAGCTCCTGAGCGCACACTAGTTTCTCAGTGGGTTCCCTTGTGATGACCTTGAGCCCCCTGGCTCATACAATCCTTCCCCCCCTCTTTAACGGGACTCCCAGAGCTCAGCCCAGTGCTTGGCTGTGGATCTCTGCATCTGCTTCCATCAGTGACTTGACAAAGGCTCTCTGATGACAATTAGTGTAGCCACCAATCTGATTACAGGAAATGGCCAGTTCCAGCCATCTCTCTGCTGTTGCTAGGAGTCCTAGCTGGGGCCATCCCTGTAGATTAGTTGGCGTTTCCCTTGCACCAGGTCTCTACCTGACCCGGAAGTGACCCCCAAGACATTACTTTCATTACTCTTGCCCACCATCCCACCCCCAACCTGATCCCTCATGTTCTCATCCCCAGCCACCCCCAGTTTACCCAGGAGATCTCTTCTATTTACCCTTCCTAGGGAAGAACATGCATCCCTCTTTGGCCCCTCCTTGTTACCTAGCCTCTCCGGAGCTGTGGATTGTAGCACGATACACAGCTAATATCCACTTATGAGTGAGTATGTACCATATTTGTGTTTCTGGGTCTGGGTTACCTCACTAAGGATGACATTTTCTAGTTCCATCCATTTGCCTTCAAATTTCCTGATGTTATTGTTTTTTTTTTTTTTTTTACAGTTGAATAATACTCCGTTGTGCCAATGTATCACATTTTCTTTATCCTTTTTTTTTTGGTTGAGGGGCATCTAGGTGTTTCCAGGTTCTGGCTAATATGAATAACATTGCTATGAACATAGTTGAGCAAGTGTCCTTGTGGTATGATTGAGCATCCTTTAGATCTATGCCCAAGACGGCTATAGCTGGGTTTTGATCATTGGGTTTTATTTTAAGGTTGTAAGAAAGAAGGAGAAATACATGAATTAATTCGTGTTTTCTGGTAGCCACAAATATTATTGTAACAGCAGCAGACAGCAGCCTCCAGTTCCAAGCTGCTTCTGCAATGGAGTTTCATGCTGCCTCCCAGCTTCCTAGATCTAGAGGCAGCTAGACCAATGGCATCACATTCGCAAAGCCTAAACATCAGCCACAGTGCTCTCTCTTACTCTCTTGCTCTCCTGTCAGAAAGGCTTGGTATCTGAGAAACTGTTGAGTTGAGATCCTCTCCTCGGGGCCACTGCATACTCTACCCAAACACCTGCTCCACAAAGGCCTTACACAGCCCCCATGCAGCCCTACTCTGAGTTCCTAGTGTCCAGCAGCCTGTGTGCTTGCCTAAGAGTGGTTGCTCCTCCCTATGGTTGCAGATTAACATGTTACTCTTTTACTATTTGTAAAATGTGTGGGTACAGTTCCCTGATCAACTTCTCTTTCTTTCAAATTCTGTTTTCCTTTTTATACTCTAGCACAGAAGGTAGATGAAAAATAGATAATGATAGGTTAGATAAATGAGAGGTGGGTAGTAATAGGTTAGGTAAGAGAAGGGTGGGGGATTTGTAGATTAGTACAAGAAACCTTACACTAATAGAAAGAAGAAAGAAGATGATAGGTAGGTAGGTATAGATAGATAGATAGATAGATAGATAGATAGATAGATAGATAGATAAAGATAGATAGATAGATAGATAGATAGAAAGAAAGATAGAAAGATAGAAAAATAGATGACAGATACATAGATATATAGATACATATATAGATACATAGATGGATTATAGAAAATAGATGGTAATTAACGTGATGGGTGTACACAAATTTATTATAAATATGTACTTTTCTTTCTCTTAACAATGACTATTATCCATGAATGGACTCTTTGAATTACTTAAAAAGAAATCTTTGATTGAGATCATTGGATTATTAATTAGCAGTTATACTAACAACAACCTACTAATATCTGGCTTACTTCATATCACTTTCTGGTATCACCTTGTTTCTTATGAATGTCATTTATTATTCAAAGTGAAATCTCTTTCTGCAAGATGGTTTTTCTACCATCCCATAGTTGACATTTTGGATGCAGAATAAAAGACAGAGCTCATTTGGTAATTCATTAAAAGTGCTGTATCCTGCTCACAGGAAAATCATAATTACTTGTTTGTAACTCCCTGTTGTTTTCCCTATTAGTCACTAAAAATCAGAAAGGCAAAGATCTAGAAGATCCACATTCCATTTAAGAAACTGTAGCAATGTACTCCCTCCAGAGAAGCAGGCAAACTAACTGAAGAGCTTCTCCACCTCCTCCTCTCTCCAAATCCATTCTCCCAGTCTGATCCCCAGCTCTGCAAAAGAGCACCTGCTGCAGCCCACCACCACCCCACTCCCCACATACACCTATCTCCAGTAGATCATAGAAATCATCCCTTCCAAACTTCCTGCCCCCTATTCAAAGCTTTGTCCTAGACTCCACCTGCTGTGGCCACCACCTCTTCTCTGTCCCCATCTCCAGTGGATCACACAAATTTTCTCCTCCAACCTTCCTTCCTAATCATGCTATTATCTCAGCTGCCAACTCCAGCAGGCATTCCTGGGAACCCACCAGCCAAGCCTGCCATAGAAGCAAATATCCCAGCAAAGCAGATGGGCAGCCTTCAGATCTTCAATCTTGCTCCTCTCCTCCATACCTAATTTCCCAGTCTCATCTGTCCCTCTACAGCAGATTACCTGCCCTGGCCTCCCCTCACTTTCTAACACCATTCCCAAAGGTCTAAGAAGAGCCCTGTGGAACATCCTGCTTTCCTCCCTCCAGAGGACCCTCTCAAAACACCCATCCCCATTATAAAGTGTCAGTCAACAATATCTAGAAACATATTTTACTGAGAACCCCAAATGACCACACCTAGCAAGATCCCGGAAGAATTCCCCACCAGGCAAAACATAGTGACCACATTCTCCTAAGAACCAGAGAAGGCAACAGAAACCAAGGAACAAAACCCATAAAGACAAAAACCAGATATCAAAATCCAGAATTGCAATTTCCCAAACCCAGATGCCTAGATGCCAGTGTAAAAACATAGTCAACAACAGCAAAGACAATATGCCTATACTAGAGTACAACAACCCTACCACAGTGGGTCCTGAGAAATGCAGCACAGCGGAAACACAAGACAATGTCCTTGAATTGACCTTTACAGACACAATAGAGGTCTGTAAAGAGGAAATGAATAAATCTCTTCAAGAAATCGATGAACACAAACAGTGAAAGGGAATGAATAAAATAGTTCAATACCTGAAGGTGGAAATAGAATCAATAAAGAAAACACAAACTGAAGGAAATCTGGAAAAGAAAAATTTAGAAACTTGATAGAAACATCAGAAGCAAGCCTCCCCAACAGAATACAAGAGATGGAAACGAGAATCTCAAGCATTGAAGACACAATGGAAGAAATGGATACCTTGGTCAGAGACAATGTTAAATCTGAAAAAAATCCTGGCACAAAACATCCAGGAAATCTGGGACACTGTGAAAAGAACAATTCTAAAAATAATAGAAATGGAGAAAGAAGACACCAGGTCAAAAGCACAGAAAATACTTTAAACAAAATTGTAAAAAAAAAAATATTTTCTAACCTAAAGAAGGAAATGTCTATAAAGGTACAAGAAGAAATTAGAACAACAAATAGACAACCAGAAAAGAAATTCTCTTCTGTACATAATAATCAAAACATTAAATGTGCAGAACAAAGAAGGAATGTTAAAAGCTCAGAGGGGAAAAGACCAGGTAACATATAAAAGCATACCTATTAGAATAACACCTGACTTCTCAATAGAGACTCTAAAAGCCAGAGGGCTTGAACAGATGTGCTGTGCCAACCCAGACTACTATACCCAGAGAAACTTTCAATCACAATAGACAAGAAAATAAGACATTCTATGATAAAAAACCAAATTCAAACAATATCTATCTTCAAATCCAGCCTTATAGAAGGTGCTAGAAGGAAAACTCCAATCTAAAGAGATTAACCACATCAAGAAAACACAAGGAATATAATTCCAGACCAGCAAATCTAAAAAGGGAAAAAACACACACACACACACACATCAGTGGTCTCAGTTCTGCAATAAGAAGACAGACTAACAGAATGGAAGGGAAAACAGGATCTATCCTTCCACTGTACACATGAAACACACCTTAATATTAAGGATAGACATCATCTCAGGTTCAAAGGATGGGGAAAGATATTTCAAGCAAATGGACCTAAGAAGCAAGCTAGTGTAGCCATCTTAATATCTAACAAAATAGACTTCAGAGCAAAACTAGTCAGAAGACAGAGAGAAGGACAATACATATTCATCAAAGGGAAAATCCACCAGAGGACATTGCAATTCTTAACGACTATTCCCCAAACATAAGGGCACCCAAGTTTGTAAAAGAAATGAAACACTGCTATAGCTTAAATTACATATTGACCCTCACACACTGATCATAGGAGACTTCAGTACCCCACTCTGGCAGGTCATTCAGACAAAAACTAAACAAAGAAATACTAACTGATATTATAAACCAAATGGACCTAACAGATATGACTGAAAATTTCACCCAAACACAAAAGAATGTATCCTCTTCTCAGTAGCCTAGGAACTTTATCCAAAATTGACCACACAGGGGGACACAAAGCAAGTCTCAACAGATACAAGAGAATTGAAATAACACTCTACATTCTACCTGACCACCATGGATTAGAGCTGTATATCACCAACAACAGGAGCTACAGAAAGCCTGAAAGTTCATGGAAACTGTTCAACTCACTATTGAATGAAAAATGGGCCAATACAGAAATTAAGAAGAAATGAAAGACTTTCTAGACTAGAATGAAAATGAATATATAACATAACCAATTTAAAGGCATACAATGAGGGTGGTTCTAAGAGGCAAGTTCATAGCACTAAGTGTCTACATAAAAAATGGGGAGATCTCATACTAATACATTAATGGCACACCCTGAAAGCTCTAGAGCAAAAAGAACAAATCATACCCAAAAGGACTTAGCATCAAGAAGTCATCAAACTCATGGCTGAAATCAATAAAATAGAAACAAAAAATACAAAGAATCAGTGAAATGAAGAGTTTGGTTTTTTTTTCCTTTTATCGAAAATAATTTTTTCCAACATAATATATCCTGATTAGTTTGCCCGCCCTCTCTACTCCTCCCAGGTACTCCTTTCCCATCCAGATCCACTCCCTTTCTGTCTCTCATTAGAAAAGAACAGGCTTCTAAAAGATAATAATAAAACATAAAAATACAAAATATAGTAAGACAAAAGAAAAACTAACACATTGAATTCTACAAAACAGAAAGAAACAAAACAGAAAGAAAAGAGCCCAAGAGAAGGCATGAGAATCAGAGACTCACTTATTCACACACTTAGGAAAAAAGGAGAAAAATACAGGAAGTTAACCTAAGTGATGGCTGGCATGAACAGCAGGAAGAACTAGTTTTATCTGAAACCTTCAAGCAAAGTATCAAAGCTGTCAGGAAACTTTACGACAGAAAGTCTGAAAGCTAATGTGAATTCTATATAAGACTACGGTTTGCAGACAGAAAGGTTGCAGAGAGAAATAATGAATAGATGTTTATGATCTTGCATTAAATATCTAGTTGGCGTTATTCAACAGAAAGAATACATTCAAATAAGAATAAAAGCAAAAAGGCAATACAAAAGGTGTTGAGTGATATTCAAGTATTAATTAGAAAAGAAAAAAAAATCATGTATTTTCTCTTTTCATGTTCTCCGAATTTGATTTTCTCATGGTCAGCCTGAGGCACCCTCTGCATACAAGCAGAACAAAACTTCTCACAGGAGAAATGCAAGGAGTAATAATGTATTCATATTTTATTTCTAGAAGGCTGATTTTCTTGGCAAGATTTTGACTCTTGGAGGTCAGCCTTTTTCCCCTCCTCATTATCCTGTGGCTCCTTGTCTTGTTTAGCACATGAAAGTACAAGGCTGAAATGTCAAGCTGCAGGTTTAGATGGTCCTTGAAAGGACTGAAAATTCTTCCACTTAGAACCTAGAATACACAGACTGATGCAAAGGCAGAAGTATGTCCCTGTTCCCTTCACAAAGTTGAACACCAGCCCAGTAAGTCAGTGTCCCACACCCCAGCCTGCACTACCCATGACACGCCCAGACTCAGCTCAGGCCACATCTGCATACACAATCACTGGTGAATTGCCTAAGAGGAAAGGAAGGGAGGCACTGGCAGTGGAAACCGTAATCGGAACATATTATGTGAGGGCGTGGAAGCTATTTTCAATAAATGGTGGGAAAAGACATGGCTTTCACAGAAAAGTTTGTAGAATAATAGATACTTGTTTTCTCAATGCAAAAATCAAAATTCCACCCTGAGATTCCTGAAATCCCAGTTGATTTGTAAGACATGCTGATACATCAATGTTTATACTTGGTGCTATAACACTTTCTAATATTTTGACAAATACATATTATTCCATATGTAGCACTATAGACCATTTCTTATGCCAGCTTGTAGAGTTTAATTGATTAAAGATAAGGAATGTAATGATAATAATAATAATAATAATAATAATAATAATAATAATAATAAACCCTAACACACTGGCATGATAGATCACACCTGTAATCACGGCAGTTGGCTGAGGCAGAAGAAACTTTGCATAGCTTAAATCTATCATGAGCTATAGGGTAAGACGCTATCTTAGAAACCAAAGAAACAAACAAAAACAGAGACTTTTAAGGTCATCATACAATGTATTGTAAAACTGTAAATCTGTGTAAACACACCACAAATACCCAGAAATAGAAGCATAAAAAAATGAACAAAGTTGTGAATAACAGGTCTGAAATAATTTACTAGTCCTAATTACAAAATTCTTCTGTTACACGACTTTTCCTTAGTTTTCTTCCAACTCATTTATACCCACATGTGCATATACATACATGAGTATTTACATATAAAGAAAATTCATTTCTTATAGAGCTCTTTAAAAACACATTTCCTTTATTACTAATATTCTGTCTTGTAGGACTATGCTTATGTTACTATAAAGCAGAATCATACTGTATACACATTTTCAATAATTATAATCATGCTTTTGTCTAGTGGAAAACTTGGCATTTGAGAACTTCATACAACAGGGGCCGAAGCACAGGTGCCAAACTCTGTGGCAAGTTTGGATTGCCATCACCCAAATCCCTGTGAGGACTATTGCTTCCTAGTAAGCAAATATTTTTCAATTATCCCATTCTGAATCGTACTTCTGTCACTGTTTATAATGGAGGTGAGCAGTTGTTTTTGGCCCTAGGACATGCTACTAGACACAAAATGTTCATCCTCGACTATGCCTTGGAGAAGGATTTAGACATCTTCAATTTCACACAGTCTTCCCATGTTGCCATGGAAAGCACCATCTTGTCTTCTTTGGCAGCTCTGGAATCATACATAGAGCTGGTTGGTACAGAGTTATGGAATGTCAATTGGAGACACCTCAAGAAAGGATTCTCAAATACAATTCACTTCCTTTGAAACAGGGATTATCAGTTCTAAAATGCAATTTAATTATGCACTTAGATAAAATGCCATCATCCTAGTACACTTGACATTTTAATACATATTCTATTCTTGTCACCAGTATCAATGACAAATGACAGAATGAAGGCCTTGTTAAAAATTACAACATCTAAGAAATTTTATATAATTATGGGCAATTAGAATTTGTAAAACATTTAAATGAATTTAGCTTTTCGTTTTAAACCCAGCAAGCTAGTAAGAAAGCTTAAACAAGAGCTGGATGAATATTCAATCTTTCAACCAGGAGGGGTGGCTTAGGCAGTAAGACACTGGACTGTCATGGTACCCCTGACCTGTCTTTGAACTTGGATGAGCCCTTCATCTTCCCCAAGTTCTTCAGCACAGAGATTATAACACCAAATTTAAAACTCGTAAAATCCTTTCAAGCAATAAATTAATAATTCTTTAATATGTATTGGGAATAAATATCTCCAGACCTTTCTAGATCCTACAGTATCTATATACAGTTACCATCCTGAAGAACTTACAGTCTACTTTAAGAAACAGTAAAAAGCACTTAGAACATAATAAATACTAATTCATAAGCACCATCTTAACTATCAAAGATACAGTGATACATAACACAGAAAGGGGGAAATAAATAACAGAAATCTGTACACTTTACAGGCATCCAGATTGTCTTGAAGTTAACTACAATCTGATTTCCTTAAAAGCTCTGCCATCAGGTGAAGCTGTCCTGTGGTAGACTTCCACATAACTACCATGTCACCATCTGGCTTTCCATTTCTGGTTTATTTCATGAACCTTAACTCTTCTACACTGCTCTGAATCCTCAGACATTCTGGAGTTGTTTTTGAATCATTGGCACGGAAGTCACTCAGTGCTTCCCATCCACAGCCTTGCAAGAAGGCTAAAATGGAAACACACAAGATCCTGACCCATGTCCCCTGTACTACAACCTTTGAGGCCACACTTGGTTGAGGGAACTGCCTATCAGTAGCACTCTTTCCACACAAGACAAGCTGAGTTTCTTCACATCACTCTTCACTGGGACACTACAGATCACACATTCAGGAAGAAGCCTCACACATCATTTTTGTCCCTTTGCACCATCACAGACATACCCATAAGCAAGTACAGTGGTGCTGGCTGGGTTTTGACTCAAATTAGGTCTGTTCGCACAACATTCAACATCAATTCCTTCAGCTATAAAACTGAACATAAGTCCTACCTCCAGGGATGTCATGAAAATAAAACAACATAAATTCTGTCCCTGGATTCTATAGTAAATGTTTAATACTCCACTGGACAAGCCTTTTTTTATTTTCTGGGTTTTTATTCTTTGGCCATCTGGGTCTCACTGCCTCAGGAGGGAGAGGACTACCCCTGCCTAGGTCAGCATATGCCTGCTAATATGTAGAAACTATTTGCCAGCAAGGGATATACCTTTCATATGCAAATTAAACAATGTATAGGCCACACCAACAGCCCTCTCTAGAGACTTCTCAGATTCTGTTTCTTTTTATTGAAATTTTTTATTGAAAATAGATTCTTTTCTCATACACTATATTATGATTATAGTCCCCTCTCCCCATTTCCCTTACCCTCGGAATCCACTCCCTTTCTGTCTCTCTTTAGAAAAGAATAGGCTTCTAAGAGTCAGCAACCAGACATGACAAAATAAAATATAATCAAATGAAGCAAAAACTTTCATATCAAAATTGGACACAGCAAAACAACAGGAGGAAAAGAGTCCCAAGAACAGGAAATAGAGGCAGAGACCCACTTGTTCTCATAGTTAGGAGTCCCATTAAAATACTAAGCTAATAGCTATAATATATGTACAGAGGATCTGGTGGTGTAGACCCATGGCTGCCCTGTGCTTGCTGCTTCAGTCTCTGTGAGCACATATGTGACTTGGTTAGTAAATACAGAGGACCTTATTCTCCTGGTGTCCTCCATCTCCTATGACTCTTACAATATTTTGAACTCCTCTTCTACAGGATTCTCTGAGCTCTAAGGGGGTGGGGGAATTTTATGGAGACCTCCAATTTAGACTCTCTGCATAATGTCTTTCTGTGGGTCTCTGAATCTGTTCCTATCTGCTGCTGGAAGAAAACTCTTTAATGATTACTGGATAAAGCAGTGATCTATGAGTATAGCAAAATATCATTAGGAATCATTTTCTTTAGAACAGTCATGTGTGTTTGGTTTTACCCTTAGTGTCTGGGCTATCTAGTTTGGTTCTTGGTTACCCAAGCATGTCATATATGATCTCCTTCTTGTGGAGTAGGCTTTAGATCATATCAGATATTGGTTGGCCACTTCTACACATTCTGTGCCAACATTGAACTAGTACACTTTGCAGGCAGAATGGATTGTAGGTCAAAGGTTTTGTGGATGTGTTGGTCTTCATGTTTCTCTTTTGATAACCTGCAGAGGACCTTCCTGCACCAAAGAGACTAGAATGTAGGGATGAAGGCTCCATGTAGTCACTAGCTCAACTTCTCCATGTTCAATGAATGAGTTGTGTGGATGTTGTCCTAGGCAATAGGGATCTGCTATCATTTTGCAGAGAGCAACCCTTTGTATTAGCATCAGCCTGGGTTATTTGGGGATTTCCATGGAACCCCCCTTAGCCAACAACTCAACTGAACACAACCCACGCCCTCCACTGGAAGCCTTGCCTAGCTAAAGGAGATGGCTGGTTGAAGACTCCATATCCCGTATCACTAGGGGTCCCCATTAAGATCACTGTCATAAGTTCCAGTAAGTTCCCACTGCGCTATGTCCATATCACCCCTTAAATGTTCCCCAGCTCCAGCCATCTCTCCTCACACTTTCCCCCTCCATCCCACGCCCCCATCTGATCCATCCTGCTCCTATTCCCACTCTCTCCCAGTCCACCTGTAAAATCTACTCCATTTCCCCTTCCCAGGGAGATCCATGTGTGTAGTGGGCAGCCATTCCAGCTTTGATCTGGAAGTTCCAACCCCCATTGAGGCTTCAGTAACTGTCACGCCTACAAGGCAGGGCCAAGACAGGGCCCTGAAGACCTGAGATCCAGATGCACCAATCTCTCTGTTCCTGGACCCTGGACGCTGGAGGTAGATCGAGCAGAGTTCTCTAGAGAACACCGCCGGACTGCGACACACCTCCCCCAGACCCTGCAACCTACCTATCCCTTCATTTGTAAGTTATGCCACTAAAAAACCTCCCTTTTAACTACGTGGAGTGGCCTTAATAATTTCACCAATACATGTGTCCTCCCTAGACACCTCTTCTTTATCTAACCTCTCTGTGACTACAGATTGTATATTGGTTATCAATTACTTATTGGCTAATATCAGCCTATAAGTGAATACATACCATGTTTGTCTTTCTGGGTCTAGGATGGTTTTTTTCTAGTTCTATCCATTTGCCTTCAAATTTCATGATGCTTTTTTTTTTTGGCAGTTAAATAAGACTCCATTGTATAAATGTACCACATTTTGTTTACTCATTCTTCTGTTGAGGGACATCTAGTTTGTATCCAGTTTCTGGCTATTATGAATAAAGCCACAATGAACATGGCTTAGCATGTATCCTTGTGGTAGGATGGAGGGTCTTTCGTGTATATACCCAAGAGTGGTATAGCTGGGTCTTGAGGTAGATCAGTTCTCAACTTTCTGAGGAACTGTCATATTGATTTCCATAGTGGCTGTACAAGTTTGCACTTTCACCAGCATTGGAGGAGTGTTCACCTTGCTCCACATCCTCACCAGCATGAGTTGTTACTTATGTTACTGATCTTGGCAATTCTGACAGGTATAAGATGGAATCTCAAAGTAGTTTTGATATGCATTTCTCAGATGGGTAAGGATATTCAACACTTCTTTGTGTCTCAGATATTTGATATTCCTCTATCGAGAATTCTCTGTTTAGATCTGGACTTCATTTTTTACTTAAATTATTTGTTTATTTATTTACTTATTTATTTAATACCCTGATCGCAGGTTTCCCATCCTCCTTTCTTCCAAGTCCCTTCCCCCACCTCCGTTCTGCCCCTCCCTCCATCTACTCCTCCTCTGCTTCTATTCAGAAAAGGGCAGGCCTCCCATGGATATCAAAAAAACAGGGCATATCAAGTTGTAGAAAGATTAAGAATCTCACTTTGTATTAAGGCTGGGCAAGGCAACCCAGTATGAAAAATAGGGTTCCAAAAGCCAGCAAGAGTCAGACACAGCCCCTGCTCCCACTGTTAGGAGTCCCACAAGACCAAACTACACAACTGACAGTTGTATAGATTATTTGATGTCTAGCTTCTTGAGTTCTTTATATATTTTGGATATTAGACCTCTGTCAGATGTGGAGTTGGTAAAAATCATTACCCATTCTGTAGGCTGCTGCTTTGTCCAATTGACAGTGTCTTTTGTCTCACAGAAGCTTTTCAGTTTCATGAGGTCCCGTTTATTAATTGTTGATGTTAGAACCTGCACCTGCATTATCAGTGTTCTGTTCAGAAAGTCTTCTCCTGTACAATGAGTTTAAAGCTAGTCCCCACTTTCTTTCTAAAAGATTCAGTGTATCAGGTTTTATGTTGAGGTCTTTGATCCACTTGGACTTGAGTTTTGTGCAGGGTGGTAAATAAGGATTTATTTGAATTCTTCTACAAGTAGACATCCAATTTTACCAGCACCATTTGTTGAAGATGGTGCCTTTTTTCAGTGTATATTTCTAGCTTCTTTATAAAAATTCAGGTGCCCATAAGTGTGTGGGTTTATGTCTGGGTATGCATTTCAATTCCATTGATCATTATGTCTGCTTTTGAGCCAGTACCATGCTGTTTTTATAACTGAGATTGGGAGTGGTGATAAACCCACAGATCTTTTATCATTTGGGAGTAATATAGCTATCCTGACATTTTGTTGTTGTTGTTGTTTCCATATGAAGCTGAAAATTGTCCTTTCTTGTTCTGTGAAGAATTATGTTGTAATTTTAATGGAGAATGCATTAAATGTGTAGATTGCTTTTGGTAGGATAGCCATGTTTACCATCATAATCCTACTGATCTTTATATAGTTTGGGTATCAGCCCTCTATCAGATGGGTTGATGAAAATGTTTTCTTATTCTGTAGGTTGCCAATTTGTCCTGATGATAGTATCCTTTGCCATAGAGAAGCTGTTCAGTTTCATGAGGTTCCATTTATTAATTGCTGATCTTAGAGCCAATGTTTTGTTCAGGAAGTTGTCTCCTATGCCAATGAATTCAATGGTATTCCCCACTTTCTCTTCTATTAAGGTCAGTGTATTTGGTTTTATGTTGAGGCCTTTGACCCAGTTAGACTTGACTTTTATACAGGTTGAAAGACATGAATCTTTTTGTATTCTTCTACATGCCAATATCCAATTAGACTAGCATGATTTGTTGAAGCTACTTCCTTTTTTTTCATTGTATATTTCCAGCTTCTTTGTGAAAAATAAGGTGTCCATATGTGTGTGGATTTGTGTCTAGGTCCATTGATCAATCTGTCTGTTTTTATGCAAATATCATGTGGTTTTTTGTCACTATAGCCTAATGAGATGATCATTTTTTTTCTTTCCATTTACTTCTATGGTGAATTATAGTTACTGATTTTCATAAATCGAACCACCATTGAATCTCTGAGATGAAATCTACTTGATCATGATGGATAATCATTTTAATGTATTCTTGGATTTCCTTTGCAAGTATTTTATTGAGTATTACTATATCCATGTTCATAAGGGAAATTGGTATGTAATTCTCTTTCTTTGTTGAGTGTTTATGTGGTTTGGGTATCAGGGTAACTGTTGCCTCATAAAATAAATTTGGCAATGTTCCTTCTTTCTATTTTGTGGAATAATTTGAGAAGTACTGGTATTAACTCTTCCTCAAAGTCTAGTAGAATTCTGTTCTAAAATCATCTGGCCCTAGGCTCTTTTTGGTTGAGGGACTTTTAATGACTACTTCTATTTCACTAGGAGTCTATTTAAATTGTTTATCTGACCTTGATTTAACTTTGGTAAGTGGTGCCATCCAAGAAAATTATCCATTTCATTTATATTTTCCAATTTGATGGAATACAGGTTTTTAAAGTATGTCCTTATGATTCTCTGGATATCCTTGTTGTCTGTTGTTAAGTTCCCTTTTTCATTTTTTGACTCATTATTTTGGATATTCATTTTTTTAAAGAAATTTTTTATTCATTTTACATACCAATCACAGATCCCCCTCTTCCCTCCTCCTGCCCTTCCAGTCTCCCCTCTCCCAACCCACCCTCCATTCTTTCCTACAAGGAGGTAAAGCCTCCCATGAGGAGTCAACAGAGCCTGGTACATTCAGTAGGGACAGGTATAAGCCCCTCCCCCTGCCTCAAGGCTGTGTGAGGTGTCTCACCATAAGTAGGGGGCTTATTTTGGATATTCTTTCTCTGTCTTTTAGTTAGTTTAGATAAGGGTTGCTCTAGCTTGTTGATTTTCTCAAAGAACCAACTCTTTGTTTCATTGATTCTTTCTTTTGTTTCATTTTATTGATTTCAGCCTGATTGATTATTTCCTATCTTCTACTCCTTTTAGGTGTGCTTACTTCTTTTTGTTATAGAGCTTTCAGGTGTGGTGTTAAGTTGCTAGTATGAGATCTCAGTGCTATGAACTTTCCTCTTTGTACCACTTTCTTGTGTCCCATAAGTTTGTGTATGTTGTTTATCTATTTTCATTGAATTCTGGGAAGTCTTTAATTTCTTTATTTCTGTCTTGACCCATTTTTCATTCAGTGGAGAGTTGTTCAGTTTCCATGAGTTTGTAGGCTTTCTGTTATTTCTGTTGTTGTTGATAATCCAGCTTTAATTCATGGTGGTCTGATAGGATACAGGGAGTTATTTCAATCTTCTTCTATGTTTTGAGGTTTGCTTTCTGTCCAAGTGTGTAGTTAATTTTGAAGAACGTTCCATGAGGTGCTGAGAAGGTATATTCTTTTGTGTTTGAATGAAATATTCTGTATATATGATAGGTCCCTTTGGTTTATTACTTCTGCTAGCTCCTGTATTTCTCTGTTTAGTTTTCATCTGAATGACTTGTCCACTGTTGATAGTGAGGTTTTGTACACTTCCACAATCAGTGTGTGAGGGTCAATATATGATTTAAGCTATAGTAATATTTCTTTTACAAACTTGGGTTCCCTTGTGTTTGGGTCACTGATGTTAAAAATTGAAAGATCATCTTGGTGGATTTTTCCTTTGATGACTATGTAGTGTCTTTCCTTATTTTTTTTTTGAATAGTTTTGGTTTCAAGTTTGTTTTGTTAGATATTAAAATGGCTACACCAGCTTGCTTCTTAAGTTCATGTGCTTGGTATATCTTTTTCCAATTTTTATCCTGAGGTAATGTCTACTCCTTGATGTTTAGGTGTGTTTCTTTGGTGCAGAAGAAGGGTGGGTCCTGTTTTCTCAGCAATTCTATTAGTCCATGACTTTTTATTGGGAAATTGATGCCATTGATATTGAGAGATATCAATGACCAATGATTATTGATTCCTGTTATTTTGTTGTTGTTGTTGGTGGTGGTGGTGGTGGTGTGTGTAGCGTGTATATGTTTCCCTAATTTTTTGGTTTTGATGGTGTGAGATTATTTATTTCCTGTGTTTCATGGGTGTGGTTAACCTCCTAAGGTTGGAGTTTTCCTTCTAGCACTTTCTATAGAACTGAATTTGTAGATACAATTGTTTAAATTTGACTTTATCCTGGATTATCTTGTTTTCTCCACCTATGGTGAGTGAAAGTTTTGCAGGATACAGTAGCATGGGCTGGCATCTATGGTCTCTTATTGTCTTCAGCACATCTGTCCAGGCCCATCTGGTTTTAGAGTCTCCATTGAGAAGTTGGGTGTAATTCTAATAGTGTAAATCACATAATTTATATGTTACTTGGTCTTTTTTCTTTGCAACTTTTAATATTCTTTCTTTCTTCTAGATATTTAGTGCTTTGATTATTATATGACAAGGTGCCTTTTTTTCTGATCCAATCTATTTGGTGTTCTGTATGTTTCTTGTACATTTATAGGCATCTCCGTCTTTAGGTTAGGAAAATTGTCTTCTATGGTTTTGCTGAGAATATTTTCTGTGCCTTTGATCTGGGATTCTTATCCTTCCTCTATTCCTGTTATTTCTAGCTTTAGTTTTTTCATAGTGTTTGAGATTTCCTGGATGTTTTATGTCAGGAATTTTTTAGATTTAACAATTTCTTTGATCAAGGTATCAATTTCTTCTATCATATCATCAATGTCTGACATTTTCTCTTGTATCTCTTGTACTCTGTTGATGAAGCTTGCCTCTGTAGTGCCTATTCAAATTCCATAATTTTTCATTTCCAGAATTTCCTCAGTTTGTGTTTTCTTTATTGCTTCTGTTTCCATTTTCAGGTCTTGAACAGTTTTATTCATCTTTTAACTGTTTCTATTTTCTTTGAAGTCATTAAAGGGTTTATTTATTTCCTCCAATTGTTTGTATTTTCCTAGATTTCTTAAGGGGTTTATTCATTTCCTCTTTAAGGACCTTTATCATCCTCATATAGTTGGATTTAAGGTCTCTTTCTTGTGCTTCAGTGATGCTGGAATATTCAAGGCCTGCTGTGGTAGGGTTGCTGGGCTCTAGTGGAGACATGTTACCCTGTCTATTATTGTGTTCTTATGCTGGTGTCTAGGCATCTGGGTTTAGGATGATTATAAGTCTAGGTGCTGACTTTTTGGGTTTGTCTTTTTTGAGTGGGTATTCTGTTCCTTCGTTTCTGTTTCCTTTCTGGATTTTCAGAGAGTGTGATGGCTGTGTGTTTCCTGTTTTACTGCCATGTTCAACTGTTGTGTTCACAGGGAATGCTTGCTGCTGTTGGAATCTGGGATACAGCAAAAAATGAGTGGAGGGAGGTTAGGAGAGAGTAATGTTTGGGGTCTTAGAATCTTAATCTTAGGAGATGTGGGTCAAGGTCAGAAGGGAGGCTACAGCTAGTGATCTGCTGCAGCACTACAGATGACACCGATGGACTGGGTCTGGGGAAACAGCAAGAGAAAAGGTCTGCAGGCAGCCTACCTGGTGTTCTGGCAGGCATAGCCAGTAACCACTGGCCATGTAGGGCATACCTGCTGGAGTTGGATCTGGGATAGTGTGATGAGTTGGGAGAGAGAAGTGAGGAGGGAATGGTCTGTGGGTACACAGGAGATATGGGCAGGGGAGGAAGGCTGCAGCTGGTGCTCTGTTGCAGCACTAGGGATTGAGTCTAGGGGAACAGAGAGCAGACTTCTCAGAGTCTAATCCAGCGTCTTTAATCATCTCAGGACCCATACTTGGACACTCCTCACCTCCAAAGCCCACGGAAGTCATTCCACCTATCCAGCTCTAAACCTGTATGCTCTGCCTGGTTTGTTCTTTCCTATGGAAACTACAGAAAAGGTTTGTGCCCATATTTTCTCCTTTCTCTTTACATCCTTTCTGTTGAACCCACAACTAATTAGATAGATAGATAGATAGATAGATAGATAGATAGATAGATAGATATACAGATCATACAGATTATGATCTACTGACCTGGCTCTCTGCCCAACCCCTTCTTCAAGATATACATTAAATCTGACATAGAGTTCCATATTTAAAAGCAGCTTGCTATATCTAGAGTTTGTATCTATGACCTATCTAACTCTTTCTCTCTGTTTCTCTGTTTCTGAGTGTGTGTGTTTCTGAATTAAATAAAACTATTTATCCAGTCTAGAATCTTGATTACAGGTTCTCCAGACATTTCATCTTCAAAAGTATTTCAACACAAGCTAACACGCAAAGGCACCATTGTGTTGAGTGTGAAAATAATATATTGAGATTTTATTTTTAAATTGACAGTACTCACAGTTCTTGAATCAACTACTTAGCCACTCTAGGCCTTTGTTTTCAGCAGTAAAGTAGAACTAATACTCATATCTACAGTATAGAGGAGTTCTAAGGGTTAAATGAGATAGTATCGGCGAAATACATGCCTGAATGAACCGACACCTCCTCACGGAGCCTTCCCTGAGCACCAGAAACATTCTCCTCTCTAGCCATGTCAGCTGCTCCCCATCAGGACTGGTCCATCTTTTCACACATAAGTATGATGTGTCCTGAGAGTGCTAAGAGCTTACCAGGCTGGCTTCTGCTGCATTTCCAGTGCTGGGGCAGTGCCCAGCTGAAAGCAAGGACTCAGTAAAGGACACTAGTTTCAAGAAAAGAGCAGATGAGCCAATGACTCAACCCATTTCACAAATGAGGAGAACAAGGCCCTAAGAAGTTTGGTGAGTGTCCCATGTGCAGATAACATGGAGTAGTAACTGAGCACTTACAAGATGAACTTGACTGGACCTGAATTCCATTGTGTTCTGTATGTGCTCTAGCCTACAGCAACTTAAGATGTGAGCGAGAGAACCTGAGGCCCCCTCCCCTTTTTAGCATAATTTTAAACTCTGGAAATAAGACCAGAGCAGCCAAAGTGAAAATTAAAATAGTTTGAGAACCCAGGACAAGAAAAATGCACAAGAAGATGCTTTACATGACTTCCCTTAATTACAGACAGCACAAGGAAAACTCTGTTAACAAAATTCACTGGGCAATAGAAGGCTAATGCCCCCCAGAAGGACCAGCATCCCTCTCAAATGCCCAATGGCATCAGCACCACTGTTAAGGCAGATGGACAGATGACCCCAGTAACAAACAGTCAATGGTGCTGTTCTCCCTCCATTCAGAGCCTATGGCTCTGTGCACCATGGAGAGATACAGCTAACCCAGTGCCAAAGGTAGGAAGACTCATCACAGATCCCAGTATCCTGGGAAGCCCGACATTACTCCTGGGCTCTAATTTCTCCCACCTACTGAGAGACTGTCTTCTCAGCTCCACAAAACACTATCTGCCCTTTGAAGTGGCACTAGCAGAGACCAGTAATGGCAACACTGACACCTGATAGGCTAAGGAGACCCAAATAACATTATGAAGCTGGTTTGGGAACCAAAGTTCAAAGTTCAACTATTTACTAAGTAATGATTTAAAAGGCTACATGCTCCCTTACCAAAATAGATGAAATGTCCAAGATGCAGTGAAAAATTATACATCATGCCCAAGCCACAAAACTATAAATTAAATGAAAAGTGTTAATATCTGCTGGTGAGTTACAAACTGTAATCATCTAGAATAGATTTTAAATTATCCACCATAAAATGTTTTAACAGTCATTTACAAATTTTCTTTCTTTAAATAAACAGAAAACATCAGCAAAGAAACAGAATTAGTAAAAATAAACTAAATGTGAATTGTAGAGCTAAAACTTACAAAAACAGAAATCATAACCTTCCAGGGTTCTCTTAGAGGCGGAGTAACAGAACTGGGCTAGTAAAAGGACAGGACAATATCCTCAGTCAAAAAATGGGAAACAGAGGAGGGAGGGAATGAACAAACCTACACAATGATAGCAAACAAGTACAAAATGAACCAATTAATCAAGCCTCAGAAGTTGAAGAAACAGGGTAATCATAGAAGGAAATTCAAGACACATTAAGTCTGCCAGAGTCAAGAGGTAAATGCACCTTCAACAGGATCAACCCACCTAAATCTTTGTCAATACTCCCCATAATTAAATTCTCAAAACTAAAATGGAGAACATGTCTTGAGCCCTCAGAGACTTGTATCTCTAACAGAGGAATAAAATCCTAGGGACGGCATTGCTCTTCTACCAAACCTGAGAAATCAGGACGAGTCAGTGAATATCAACATCATGTTTTTTCTATTAATCAAGCCCTTAAAGAAACAGATAAAGGCTGGGTGGTGCTTAGCTAGAAGCAAATGGGACCAAGTTGCTGGCTAAATTTATCTCTGTGTGGATGGATAACTTCATTCCACTGGCAACAGAAGCCTCGCACGTCCTCTGAGTTTCTTACTGGACACTCAGCCTACATCTTTTGCCCAATGATCTTAAGCTGGCTTTCTAAACTTGGGAGTATCTAATAAATCATTTTCATGAGAAACAGTAGTCATCAGGGAGAAATTTAATTTATTCATAAAGATCAGTCAGAGGAGCAAGTGTTACGTTGGAGTCGGTGCATCTTAAAGACACATACTCAGTTTTCCCGGGAGTGCTCAAATCATAAGCCTGGGCTTGCCATACATGGCTCTAAAAGAGGATGGTCACATTAAAACGCACAGAGTATTTATTTTGTGGACATACATCAAATACAGTTTCCAGGCTTTCTTGTGAGATTAGAAGCTACGCCGATGACTGCAAATGCTCAGTGTTCAAACAGTAAGGAATGTGGAGAGAGATGAAGAGAAAATAAAATAAATAAAATCACTAATCATAAATTCTTTGCAAGTTGCTACCATTATTTGGCCTAGGAATTTCATTTTATTTAAAATTTGCTATATATAACTGTTTTGAAATGAGTATCAGGAAGTCAATAAGTCTTTTGCGGACCAAAGGTGATCTTTTAACTAGTAAGGTATTCTCACTTTGGCTGCGAAGTGTATCTCCCATGCACTGTAACTCAAAAATGGATTTTCTTATCATCCATGAAAAAGTTTAAACTTAATCTAGTTTCTATTTCTTTATCTCAATACCCTTTTAATTGACACGTTGCCTCATCTAATGAAAAACCACCCTCTGCAAACGCAGCCATTAGAATCTTATTTTGGCCTTGTCAAGACTGTCAGGAAGTTGAAGCTTAGACACTGATAGTTGAAAATCTTCTAATCCAAAAGCCAGCAAAAATCTTCAGTATCCTGACTGCATACATATCTATTATTCTTTATACCTAACTTCAAGAGGATTTAGGATGACAGATAACAAGTTTCAAGAAAGCTTTAATGCACTTTAATTCTAGCTTCAAAGGTATTAGGCACTATGCTTTCCCCCTCAAAGAAATGTTTAAATATAGAAAGAGGCTAAAGGCAATTATGCAGGCTTCTTTAAACATGAAATCCACTCCACTTACAAAAATAATTCAATTTGTCCAATATCCATGGAAAAAATATGAGCTTAAATCTACGAATTGGCATATCAAAATCCCAAATCGTAAGTTTGTACTCAAAATATAGAATATCTCCCTCCATTGGGATGCAGTTGGTGTGATTTTTCAGGAGCAGCCAAAAGCAAATTAAAAAACTGCAAAAGAACGATTCAGCAACCCTAGTGACTAAATGTTCAGTCCCACTTTAAAGAATGGAAATTGTGATGGTACCAATAGGTTCTGTGACATACACTCACAGTGGGCTAGGGAATCACTAAGCTCATTTCCTGGCACAGACAAAGAATTGAATGTCTGGGAAAGACAGAAGCCAAGCCATTGAGAGTAACAGCTTATCCCTTTGGGGTGGAGGGGTCCTGGAGCTAAGAATCCACTAAATAGATGCTAGCTTAGGTATTTTATAGAGCCTCCGGGTTCTCCCCTTTCCTTAATTGGTCCTGTTTAGAAACCTCCTCCATGCCTTCCTGCCATTTCTTCCCATAATGTCTTCCTAGATGGAGAAGCAGACATCTCAGGGAAACTTCTTTCACATTCCTTGTCTACCTATGTCCACTCTAACTCTCCTTAGTGGTGAGAGCTTCCTAAGCAATGCATGGCTCACCCATGGAAGATATATGAAGGTCAGGGTCTCACAGTATACACAATGGTAAGGAAGAGCTTACCCTATCACTAGAGGGGAAAGCAAATCATGGAAGTGTAAACCTGAGCAAATGTGCCCCACTAATTCTAGCCCTGTGGAACCAAGACATAAATGAAACAAGACTGATCTCTTCAATACACAGTGCTGAGAAACTGGACTTCCTCATTCACAGGAATGAAAGTGGACCCTTATCTTCCACTCACATTACACAAAATTGGTGCCAAAGGATAAAGGCCTTAAAGGCAACCTGAAACCACAAAATTCCTAGAAGAAATTATTGGACTAATATTCAAAACTTATAAAAACTTACAAAAAATATACAAGTTAATAGCAGAAAAGCAAATGAGTCAACTAAAAACTGAGGAGCTAAGTCAACATCCAGATACTTACAGGTGT
Organism: Peromyscus nudipes; assembly: GCA_902168325.1. Classification (NCBI taxonomy): domain Eukaryota; kingdom Metazoa; phylum Chordata; class Mammalia; order Rodentia; family Cricetidae; genus Peromyscus; species Peromyscus nudipes. The sequence goes on along the minus strand of CABHPH010155458.1, from coordinate 10,100 downwards.
ATAGAGAGATGTTCCACATCTGTAGCTAGCAAGAAGATGCAAATCAGTCCCACGATGAGACTGTCAGAGCCTATTATGAAACAGACAGAACCAGGCAGTGGTGGCACAGCCTTTAATCCAGCACTGAGGAGGCAGAGGTAGGTGGGTCTCTGAGTTCAAGGCCAGCCTGGTCTACAGAGTGAGTTCAAGGCTAGTCTGGTCTGTAAAAAGGTGTGAAGACAGTTTACTGTTAAGACCATGCACTGTGGCTCTTGCAAAGGACCTGAGCTCAGTTTTGAGCACACATGAGGTAACTCCAGCTCCAGAGAATCTGACCCCCTCCTCTGGCCTTTCCAGGCACTTGCACTCTTGTGCACATGCTCACACAGAGATACATGATTAAAAATTAAAAAAAATTTTAAAAATAACTGTAAGACAAACACAATCCAGCAACCCTGCCACTGCCAAAGGAAATTTAACCATCATCTAATAGACTTATCTAAACTCTATGGTCATTGCTGCTTTGTTCAAGGACAACCATGATGTGGTGACAACCAAAATGTCCATTTGCACATGAATGGATAAGAAAATAAGGCATACCCACAGAGTATACATGGGAGGACAGTAAGTTGTGTTGAAGAAGGGGACCCAGCCATCTGCCACAGTGTGGGTGAGCCTGAGGACATCAAGGAAACTAAAGCAAGCCAGACAAAAAATAAAAGCATTTCATGATCTCAGGTATGTCAACACAAACACACAGCTCTCCAAAGAGAATAAAAGAGAGTTGATTTTGGAGACAAATGTGAATGAGCATGGCCCAGGAACATAGAATCTACTTACCCCAAATAACATATTCCAGCTTGAAAACAGTTTTATGACGTTCTTAGAGTTACAAAAAAGAATGAAGAAATTTATAGATCAAGACACTTTTAAAACACACTGATGGTAACAGCAGGTAGACTGGCTGCAATGAAGCGGGAAATTTTCTGTTATAAGCATCGGATGTTATCTGATGACATTCTGAACCTTTGAGTTGGTGAAACTAATAGTCTTTTGGTACATTTCAAGAGAATTTACCTACAAGTCACAAGGATGGATGTTGGTCAAAGAAGTGGAAAATAAAAAGCTGTTAAGAGTGGATCTCTGAGTTTGAGGCCAGTCTGGTCTACAGAGTGAGTTCCAGGACAGTCATGGCTACACAGAGAAACCCTCTCTCAAAAAAGCAAACAAACAAACAAAAGAATGGTTAAAGATGATAAACAAAGACCTGTAATATTCTAACTCTCCAAAATCATGGTAGTTCTAATTAGTCAGTTGACCTTGTAGAATATTTAACATAAGAAATCTTTTACTCTGACTACAGTTCACAGGTACATATGAAATTTTTAAAAAGCAAAAAGGCTGAGGAGACAACTCAGTCAGTAAAGTGCTGTCATATAAGCATGAAGACCTGCGCTCGATTCCCAGAACCTATATAAAAATGTTAGTGTACATCAGTAATCCAATCCAAGCACTTGGAAGCCAGAGACATGAAAATTCCAGGAGCTTGATGGCCTGTCAGTCTAGCCAAATTGGTGAGGTATAGGTCATTAAGAGATCTTCTCTCAAAACATAAGATGGAGAGGGATTAAGACACTCAGCACTGACCTCTAGTTTTCACACACAGGAACACTCATATGCACACAGACACACACACACAGAGACACACAAACACACACATATATACATACATGAGCATATTCACACATAAGCATACTCACACATATACACATGCATACATGAGCACACTCACACAAAAACAAATAAACAAAATGTTGAATACACATACAGAGAATAAAACAGTGAGGTTAGTAGGAGTTAAGAGTAAATGATGGGAGATACAAGGTCACAGATTCCAGGGATGAGCAAATCTACAGCCCTGGTGCTGCAAGGAGGTCCCACTTCATCATGTATTCTATGCAACATTTTTGCAAAACAGTACATTTTTGGCACACTCACCACAAAAATAATTGTTCCTCTGTGAGCTAATGGGCATGAATTCATCTAAGGAAATAGCCATCTCACTACTCATAAGCATATTTAAATATTATGTTGTATATCTTAAATAATACAGTAATTGTTTTTAAAATTAATTGTGGAGATGGGTGGTGCTAATGACTCTACAGTATGATTAATATGTTTAATATCACTGAACTCCATACCTACAAGTGGTTATGTGTTAAATTTTAAAGTATAAATATTTTAACAACATAAATAAATTGTATTTCTCAACAATATGTAGATGTACTGCTTAGCAGTCGTATATGATTAACATACGTATGTAGAGCAGCATGTATGTTTTAATGGTGCATCACAGCTGAGCTTCCATCAATTTATGCAAGTAACAAGGTATCTCATTTTTGCCAAGTTTGTCCAGTATGCTCCAGCCCCTAGGTGTGATGAATAGCCTTCAGTCAATTAGGAAAACACATATCCCTGTGTTGACAGAATAGTAGGGTCATGTACTTGTGTATGGATGAGCTAGAGAATTGCTTAGTATTCCATTGGTAATTAAAGGTCAAGATCGTCAACGAAAGATCAAAACATTCCAGATCCTTCATCATTTCAGATTGCATGCGCTAAAATGACCTGAAGTAACAAGTAAGTAGCAAAAGCCATGCTTGTGTTGATAGGATAGAATGTGGTCAAAATTAGCTTGAATTCTTCACTGGAAATTGAACTTAGGATTTCACTTGGATGAGGCAAGTACTCTAATATTTAGCTACATTCTCAGCCTGGAAGTTTAGACTCTTATGGAAAGATTGGCACTGCTATGATGTCCATAACTTGGCCATGCACAATCAAGAGCTCATCAAATGCCAAGACTGCACATTGGAAGGTTAAGTCCACAAGATCTACATAAATAGCTCAATGCCCAAGGCTGGTTGAGGACATAGCATAGATGTTTCAACAACTAGAAGTGCTGTTGCATTTCAAATAACCTCAGTAATTTAAGAGTGGAGAAGCAAACATCTGTTTTTCAGTAAACAGTGCCATCGTTTTCAAGATGCTCCAAACATGTATCTTGAATGATTTCCGACTCATTTACAAATTCTCTTGTAAATCAATCGAGTCTCATACACTACTCTGCTACTCCATCTTCGATACCATAGCTCTACTCTTTCTTGCCCAACAAGTTATCTTACCTTCTGAAATGTGTTTATGATCTCTTCTAGTTGTTCTCCACATGCTGTTAAAAAATATGTTAAATAAAGCAATGCCATTTCTTACCTGATTAAACATTCTTGCAAAGCCCTGAACATTTCACGTATCCACTTCCCAGCACTCTTCCCTACTGTTTACTCTTCTCCAAGATGTTTTTATGGCTCACCAAATGTTCAAAGCTCACCTTTCAACACAGAGGATGTTCTTTAATTTTGCATGGTTGTCTCTGGACAAGGAACTCTGTGCTTTCTTGTTACTTTTTCAAAGAGACTTTGCACAGCCCCCAGTACATCATTTCATTGACTTTATAATATTTATCATCTGTCTTAATATTAACATTTCTTTAATGAATTATTGATTGATTATTGACTACCTGCCTCCCACCAGTATGAATCTAATCCAGATAAGGAAAGACCTTCAGTCTTTTATTTACACCTGTATCATTAGGAGAATCTGATAAAGCGTAAGTGACCCACAAATTATTGTTGTGGTAATCAATGACCCTCACTACCCTTTAACAACAATGTGTCCTTTTCTTTTCACCCACAATCTGCTACATCTACAAACATGCTGACATCAGAGGCAGCTCTTTCTCACTTCATTTTTTAAAATCTTTCACAAAAACTCCATTTCAAGCCAGCCAAACTACAATAGCTTTATTTCTTTTTAGCAATTTAGTAATCTCTTCTATATTTGTTTAGGAAATCCATTTAACTCTTAATAAAGAAAAGCCATATGTCATTGATGAAAAACAATGAATTGATGGCAGAATATATATATATATATATATATATCTCCAATAATGTAAGTTCGTAAGTTAGTAAGTCATGGCTGCATGGCTGAAGACAGTAATGAATCTGAGAGTAGAAAATTTGGGGCACAACAGATATCAATATGGTAACATTTCATCAAAATCAAAAATAATTAGCAAACACAGGAATCAAAACAATTAGCAAATGCAATGACTAGCAAGCCAAAAGTAAAATAGTGAGATGGGAGGCAGAGATGTTGCTAGATATTATGTAAACTCTTGGATATAAATGAACCTAAGCCCCAAAAGCCACAGAGGACAGTTGATATGTAAGGATGTATCTGTATGCAGTGATTCAGATCCTACCTCTTCCTCAATCAGAACCACTCTGGAACCTTTTTAGAAATGCACAGCCTCAGTATTGCGTGCCTGAGATGTCAAAGAACAGAGCATAGACCTCAAATCTATTTTTGTAACAAGTGCCCAGTGCTATCCTGAACTCAATTGCCTTCGATGGAGACTATAATCACTGTTTCTGTAAATGAGGAAGAAAAGATCCACATTTTTCAAAAAATATCAAATCCAGTAACCACTGGAGTTAAGTCCCCATAGATTTTGTAGCTACTAAAATATCTCATTAGAAGAGCTTTAAGTGAGTCAGAAAATATGAGCAAAATGGGTTGATTGTACAATTAAGACCTCAAGAATTAGATGGACCTGTTCCCAAAGGAGTGTTTACATCACCTGCAGGCTTCCCATTTCAAGAAAGGGCCATTCAGATACCAAAATTGTTCTTTCCTTTACATGAATTTAAACTGGAAAAGCAAGCAGAGGGAACTCATAGAAACAAATTACTGAACTATTCTAAAAAGCAGACTAGAAGGATTCGTGAGGCTGCTATGTGGGTCACAAGGACTGAGGCCAGCCTAGCTCCTGGAGGTTTCAGGAACACTGCATTCAGCATGCACCTGAAAATGCACAGTGGGAAAATCCTGTGAATCAGCCTGATGAGTAAAAAGGAGAAAGGCAGGAAAAGGTGGGGAAGAAAAAAGGGGGGGCCAAGATCAACGGCCAAAATTAAAATGTACACAGAGAGAATGTAAATGCATATAATTTATACACACAGTGCATCCTGATTTTTTTCTGTGAATTTTTAGTTGTATGGCTCCCACACCTACTCTTGTGTGGTTTTCTTGGGACTATATTCTATGGCTTTCCATTTAAATATTCTGTTAATCTTAATACAAATCATATCCCAGAACACATGACCCAGATAGTAGAAGCAAAGAAGGAAGGACATCTTCTACTCATTAAAAGGATTCATGTTTCTTTTTAAATAAATGTTCTCCTATACAGTTTCCAAATATTCATGTAGAAATAAAGGTGACAGATTAATCTAAATCTTATCATCTCAAACTTCAACCTAGTTCCAAAAGATTTAATAATGTAATCACTCTATCCATACCCAATGACTAAAGAATATAAATAATCACTATTTCAAAAAGAAACAATCTTACTAAAGTCTCTTTAAAGGAATTATTTACCACCTAATCTATTTGCTTAATTCCAAATCTCTGAACATTGCTACTAAAGGAATCTGACAAAGAGAGAAATAATGGTGTGACAAACAGTCTCTCCTTTACAAAATAATTGAGAGTGAAGCATCGGTATCCAGAAAGACAGAAAGCAAGAAATTAACGTCATTATCTGGAGCCATCTCCATTCCTGTTTAAAACAATGCCTCTGCTAATGCATGCCAGCTAAAGGAGAGGCTCCAAATTTAGCGTACTAAAGCAGTCTGCAGTCCCTAATTTAGCATCTCTTGGAAAAACAGCAATAGGATTTGCATGCATTGATTTTTTTTCCACTAGGATCCCACGTAGTTTATTGTTCTTGACTTAATTATCCATAGTTCTATAACTTTAATAAAACCTAACTCAATTAAGGAAGTTTAAATTTATTCCGATTCAGCTTGCAACATTTACAACAAGGAGTTTAATGGCAAAACAACTACTAGGGCAAAAGTTACCCTGCAAGGAAGCCTGGTTGCTTGTTTAAGATCCCAAGGTAAATCAAAAGTCACTTGTAAAATAAATGACCAAGTAAAATTTGATGCCTGTGAAAACATGCAAATAGTATTGCAAGCAAAGAGATTCTTGTGAAAATTACTCTGAGCAGAATGGATTAAGTTAATCCTTAATACTAACAACATGTTCAAAAGAGCCCCTTCTGGTTATAGTTTCGACAGTATTTATCATCCACCCAGTCTGCAGCCACAAATCAGATTCAAGAACATGGACCCATAACAGCAGTTATTATGGGAATAGCCAAAGACAGGAAATCTGCCACTCCTGACCTCAAGAAACTTCTGGAACATGGACTGACCTTCCCTGTCCCCGGATGCTGTCTGCACCAGGTAGTTAACAAAATTCCACACCCGAGGTGTCTTGAATATCAAGAATTAATTTACTCATAGTGTTGAGGGCAATAAATCCAAGGTGAAGGTGTCTGTGGACCACCTTCCTCCTGTGAGCTCTTTTCCTTGGCCTGTAGATGGCGATTTTCTCCCAGTGTCTTCACATGACCCTACTGTATGTGCCTGTGTTGAGATCTCCTCTACAATTCCTTTCAGAAGTTTTATACAACAGGGTCACTATGGTCAATAACGACATAGTGCAGCTGTCATCATAGCTAAAAGAGCATTCTGAATGTATCACCATAACAACAGAATGATGAAATGTTTGCAGTGATTGACATGCTGATTACACTGATTTGGTCATTATACAAGGTAAATGTTTATCCCAACATCACATTGTCCTCTATATCTTTGTACAATTACATTAGTTCAAAAAATGTGGATGAATAAATGAATGATTGTTGAGTGTTGGACCTTTTATAGGACCATGTGCTTTATGGCTAAATGTTGCTCCTTTTACAAGACCGTGCACTTATGGCATCAAAGACTTGTTTGGTGCCTTAACTCTTGCCTAACACAGTGCCAGGAATCTAAAACCCTGCAGACATGTGTGTTGAATAAATGAATGCAATACAGATGCACATCTCTCTGGCTTGATTGTTGCTGTGGCCGCCGCTGCTGCTATTTCCTCTTTTCTCATCCTCACTGCAGAGCAGTGGGCTGAAGACACATTCTTGCAGACTAAGCTTGAACCTCAGCATCAGGCAAGTGGAGAGGGTGGGGGAGCAGTCATTCAGAGTCACAGCTCTGTGGCCAGGCTGAGGGACAGGTGAGAATTTGATCACTGAACTGAAACTGGAGGGCAGAAGTAAAGGGAATTGTATTTTTCTTCTGGCTTGTGTTTTGTAAGATGTGTCTATAGATAAGATAAATCACTGTGTCCTGCAGTCCAGAAACAGTGACTGTTGATGTTGTCATGAGCACACACATTCACTGTGCTGTGTGTACACATGTGAAAAGGTTGTAATAAAATCTAATACTTTGTTTACTACCCTAAAACATTAATGAAAATGAAAAGAGTATCTAAAAACAGGATGTTAAATGTTTTACCACAAAGAAATGATAAATTTTTGAATATGCTAATTACCATAATTTGGTCACATTTATACATATTCACCTACAAGGGGCAGAAAACAAGAAAAATAGTGATAAATCCATGATAGAAGCTCATTTCTTGTTCTTGCATAGAAGTCTGGGCAGGTGTCTCTGCACTTGCTGCATTCTCCAGTGTCACCAGGCTCAGGCTATCCAGTTGCTACAGTGTAAGTGGCCTCCACACAATGGTCTAAAGGACAGAATCTACATTCAGTTTACCAGTGCATGATTCTATGTAGCCATCATCATATTGTTCACATGGCTGCAGAGGGTTTACTGGAGACCGAAAACTTGAAGCTGTCTGCCGCTAATAACCATTAGAGTTTATTCTTAGTTTTTCCCTAGCATCAACAGTCCCAGTACCGGGAACTCTTGTCCTTGCATGATTGTTTCCTTGGGATGAGTTCCTGAGAACACCATCTCTACTTTCAGCTTTCTTAGCAAAACATCTCAAAGTTGTTCTGGAATTTGGAAACGGGGGCGGGGGTGGGGGGGGGGGGAGTCAGATTCAGCTCCAGGCCTTTCTGGAACACACAACACACCACCTTGCACTCCCAGATGTCCATTTGCTCTGGCACCAGTCATACTGGATTGGACCCTCTTATGATAATCATGATAACCTCATGTAGCCATAATCATCTTCTTAAAACCCTGTCTCCAATCAGGCATTGTAGCCGCATGCCTTTAATCCCACCATTTGGGAAACAGAGGTGCATGTATCTCAGTGAGTCTGCGGTCATTCTCATCTACATAGTGAGTTCCTGGTTCAGGCTACATAGTAAGATCCTGTCTCAGAAAGTAAGAACTGTCTCCAAACACAGTCACAGCTCGGAGTACTATGATTGGAGACCGCAACAAGGAAAGAACACAACTCAGGTCCTGTTACCACCTGGTCCCCTCCTCCACAATCCCACATCCCACTAGAAGACTCTCCACTTTCTATACTGCCCTCATTCCTGCCTCTCTCTACCACTATCTGAAAATAAGATAAAATACTAAGCCCTTAGAATACATTTCCCAAGGGTAAACTCCTGCCTAGAAAATAAATAGGTTGATAAACTATCCTATGAAAGCTTTTAAGGTCCACCAGCCAAAACACAACAAAACCTTTAGCACTAGGGATTCAGAAAAACATGATAAATTCACTTTTAGTAGATGCTAGTTAAGTCACACAAAAAAAGAAGAGTTTGTATGTACCAAGACCACACCTTTCCCCAAGTGCTTGTGTTCTTACTTTAATAAGAACACAGTAAATACTGTGTCTCTTATCTACCAAACTTGTGAAATTTTAAACAAATTACTTTACTTGTTATAGCAAAGAATATAAGTCTTATATTTGATTATTATTGTATTCCAGGATTCAGAATCTACATAAACTTGCCATGCATTCATGCTCTTCTGACGGGAGAGGGGGTGATAGAACCCTTTGGAAACTAATTTCCTACCATAAAAATTCAAAGCTTTGCAACTGTTGACTGTGACATTTAAGTCCAATGAAATTTTAACCCAAGGACATTTTTCTAAATATGGAAAGCTTTTTTCAAAGATATTTATTGCTGCAGAACAGGATAACCCTAAAGAAAGAGTTCATATGTGTTATAAGCAGGTCATAGCATGGATAGAATAACAATAAATAGAGTGATATAACACTGTGGAGCTGCACCCCACCACCCCTCACCCCCACCCCGCTTGGACAGACCATTACCATGTTGAAGCAGTAATAACATACAGGAGATCCTCAGAAAGTCATAATACTCATCCATCATGGAGGGAGGGGGAGACCCATGAGGCTCAAAAGACCTTCAAGTGACCTCCTGTCAGTCCCCTTCCCTCCTGAGATGCAAGGAGTAGACATTTGGCTCAAAAAGACTTCTGGGTGGTTCAGCTTCCTGGGAGCTGCCTATGGACCTGTAAGGGAACTCATTGACTCAATAAACTAGACATGGACAGAATCTTTTCTGGTGTTTCGTGCCCTCTTTATCTGGGGTGAGTAAATATTTCTCTATCTCTTCCCAGGAAGAGTTACACAACATTCAATAATAGATCTTTCTTTGCCAAATATTAAGTGTTTTACATTAACTGTTTTAGCCAACAGGATAGCATCATGAACTGAATATTACTAGCCCTATTTTACAAACAAGGAATTAAAGTTTTGTAAAGAAAGAAAAAGAGAAAGAAATGAACTGGCTAAATTTAAGCTATTATTAAAAGTTGGAATCAATGTAGAAACTGCAAAATTCAACTGCTGCCTATTGTGACCATGTCCAACTCCTCAAGCCTACATCATTTTGTCCCTTGTTCCTTCTCCCCCACGAGGAAGAATCCAAGGTGTGTAAAGTGCATCTAGAATGTTCAGGGGTGTAAGACATAAGGAAAAGCTGACTAGTCTGCATCAGTAGTTCTCAGTAGTGGAGTCAAGAAGCCAAAAGAATGCTCAAGACTTTTTCTGTGATCCTGAAATATTTATTCTAATAAAATTCTAAAAATACTGTTTTATCACACTTGTTCTTTTATGGATTGCAAATGGAATGCAAAAGCCAAAAGAAGAATCTAGGTTCCTTTGAGTAAGCAAGACATAAGATTTACAAAAAAAAA